>JAOXYD010215985.1:0-33204 GCA_028565735.1 Pinacopodium congolense
CATACACATATCAATGATTTAGCCTATATGTCACCTAATTTAATTCCTAACATACCAAGGCTATGATCAAATCAAGTGAATCATTAAAACCACAATTCAACTCCTAAATGTCTATATGAAAATGATCATGCAAATGTGAGAGCCCTTTCTCAAGCATTGATTAAGATCAAGGTTATGACACTTACACTTTAAGTCCTTTTCCTAAACTCTTTCTAACCTACTTGATCTTCAAGCTTCAATTGATCTTTTATCTTCAAGCTCTTGATCACTTGATGCTTGACCTCTTTATTATCTTCAAGATGGCTCTTCTACCTTGGGTTCCATCAACCTATCTTATAAACCTTTCAAACACTAAAACATTAGTCATAATAATGTTTTGACATCATCAAAACACATGATTAGAACCTCCTTGGTTCAACACCTAAGATAAAGTATTTGTGCAAAACAACTATGGGCAACTACATACTTCACTTAAACGATTAATAAAGCCATCAAATTTTGTTTCTTGTTAAACAAAGAAACTAATGCATTTCCTAAAAATTTAAAAGTGCTTGATGCACTCTTTTTATCTAATAAACTTCCTTCCAACATAATCCACATCCGAATAACCAACTAAATCAATGAATTAATTTGTAGAATAATACAAACCTAAGGATGAAATACCAATTAAATACCTCAAAATCCTCTCAATGGATAACCAATGAGATTCTATGTGACTTGATTGAAACCTAGCTCACAAATAAACACCAAACATAATATCAAGTCTACTAGGGTAGGATACAATAAGATACCTATCATACCTCCATACAACTTTGAATTTGTTGACTTTCCTTCCTCATCCTTGTTCAACTTGGTAGTAACACTAAATACGATTTGGTGCATCATGGTTTTCAAAACTGAGTGGTTTTTCTACATGCACTTCTTCTTGAATGAAAACATTAAGAAATGCACTTTTAACATCCAAATGTTAAAGCTTAAAACCCATATAAGATATAAAAGAAAAAAGTAGTCTAACAACCTCCAATCTAGTTATGGGTGCAAATGTCTCCTCATAACCAAACTGTTCTTCTTAATGATAACCCTTCACTTCCAATCTAGCATCATTTCTCAAAATTTTACCTAATTCATCAAGCTTGTATCTAAACACCCATTTAGTATCAACAATTTGATGATCATTAGGCCTAGGTACTAAAGTCCACACTTTTTTTCTTTCTAATTGATTTCACTCTTGATTCAAAGTTAAAACTTAAATTTCATCCAAAAACTTTGAAATAACTAACCTTTGGTTTATTCCCATATTAAATTTCAAAAGAAGTATTATCCATATAAGGTCTTATGTAGACCTTATAAGATACATAACAAGCATACGCAACGGCTTCCTGCCAAAAATATTTAGGAACATTATACATATTTAGTATTGCTCTGGCCATACTTTGTAAAGTTCTTTTCTTGCTCTTAACAACACCATTTTTTAAGGGGTCCTAAGAGTTAAAAAGTCATGAAAATTTCATTTTATTCTCAATATGCATCAAATAATTCATTTTCATTTTCTCTACCATGATCACTTCTAATTAATGAAATAATATAGCCCTTTTCTAGTTAGCAAATTTAATAAAGGTTCTAAATCATTTATCCTTACTAGAAAAAAAACTTTACCCATATAAATTTACTATATTCATTAATAATCACTTACGAATACAATTTATCACCTAAGCTAACAACTCTAGCTGGTCTAAACAAATCCATAGACAATAATTCTAAAGGTTTAGAAATTGTTACCACATATTTCTTCTTGAAATAAGCCTTGGTTTGCTTGTCTATTTGACATGCATCACATATCTTCTCATTTTCATATTTCATTCTAGGTAGGCCATTCACTAATTCCTTTTTGTTAAGACTTGAAATATTCTACATGCTACCATGAACTTTTCTCCTATGGCACATCTAAGGATCTTCATTCATTGAAATAAAACACTTTACACCATTATTAGATAGTTCATTGAAATCAATAGTATATATGTTTCTCTCTCTCTTTCTAATGAAAACAACATTATTATCAACAACTTTATAAACTATGTAAGATTTTCTTTCAAAAGTAACTTTGAAATAGTTGTATTTTTCTTACTAACCAAACCAATGTCAATAACCTTACCATTAGCATTGTCTCCAAATTAACAAAACCCCTAACTTTTCTCTTCAAGCATATGAATTGTGATACATCATCCATCATGTGGAGCATTCATTATCCATATACCATTTGCTACTCTTGAATTCCTATAAAAAAATAAATTTATTTCACTTTAGATGCCCATATTAATTTAGGTCCTTGACGGTTATATACCTTCCTACTTCCTAATCCCTTTAGTGATCAAAAGAAACTAGTTATTCCATTAAAAAAAATCTAAGTGTTCAAACCTACCACAATAATCTTAAGCATGTGTAACTTTATAGAAATGCACATTTCATCTAAAATGGTTCCTACATGTAAACCTTGATGGAACATTCCTAAAGGGCCTCCTTTGGTATGGTTTTGGCCTAGGATGTGTGTGAGACAAGTTTTATAGCCTAATACATGCATGAAAAACATTTCTATATGAATGAAATGCAATTTTAATGCACAAATAGAGGTTAGACGAAAATCACTCCTAAATGGCCTATATGCATTTTTTTAACTCTTATTGCACATCTTCCATAAAACTACGCCCAGATGGATACATAAATGCACGATAATTCTTCTTAGGATGTGACGTTGATGTAGATGCACCAGTGTTCAAATAAGACATAGGATTATATTCTTCATCAAGGTTATTCCCTTTAACAAATGTAGTCTTAGGATTAGGATTTTCACTCCTTTGAGTGAAGTCTAAGCCAAGCCTATCACCTAAAGCTTTTTGGGCTCCAATAATGTTATCTAGCTTCTTCTTTCCTTTATTGAATTTTTCTAATGATTCTTTTAAGGATTTTATCTTTTTCTTTAAAGATTCATTTTCATGAAAAATTTTCTTTCTATCATCATCATTAACCATACTATTCGCTTCTAAATCATGCAAATTATTTCTAAGCCTATCATTCTCTACCCTAATTTTATTCATCAACTTCTTAGATTCTTTGTATTTGGAAGATATTTTCTTCCTTATTAGAGTTAGACCTTCTGAACATCTAACTAAAATATCATAGCTCAATTCCTCATCAAAATCAACATTTTCATCATTAAACGAATGTGGAGAAGATGGTACATTGTCTTCCAAAGCGATGAGACAAAATTTTGCAACTTAATCTTCAATTTCCTTATTTTTAGTCTCACTTTATGTCTCTTAAAACGTGACCTTCAAGGCTTTTCTTGTCTTCTTCTCTTTCTTCTCGATCTTCTCCTTCTTGCCACTTATTTCTTCTTTCCTATTTTCTTTTAGGAAAGGGCATTATTTTTCTTAAGTAGTTTGGTTTTCTATATTCAAAAAAATCAAAATTAGAAGATTGTTTTCTCTTATAGTCACTCTTACCTTGCTCTCTTTTCTTGCTGAAAGATTTCCTCCTCATCGTCTTCTTGAACCTCCTAGTTATAAGAGTTATGTCATCTTTACTATCTTTAAAAGTGCTTTCTTCATCACTTGACTCGTTATTTTATACATTGAATGCCAAGTTCCTAGTTCTTGAAGTGGTTTCCTCCTTCTTTATTTTTGTCACCTTCATCCTCATTTTATGACTGAGCAAAGGACCTATCTATTCATCCAAACATAAAACATCAAGGTCATTCACCTCTTGGATGGTGGTAACTTTTTCCTCCCATTCCTTTGATAAGGATCTTAAAATTTTTTCAAACAATTCCAACATTTGAATATGACATTTATAGATCATTTAATGTGTTTATGATGTCAATGAATCTAGTATACGTGTTAAAATTTCTTTCATTGTGATGCATAAAAAACATTTCATTTTTATTAGTAATCATTGACACCTTACCCTACTTCACTTGGTTAGTACCTTTAGGAGTAACCTCTAATGTATGTCAAATTTTATGAGAAATTTCACACATAAAACTATATTATATTCATTCTTAGTTAATGTACAAAACAAAATATGAACAACCTTTCTATTTGATGAAATAGTCTATCATCATCTAAGTTACATTCCTTCTTTCCTATAGGAACTTTATGACCATTTACAAGCTTAAAGGTAATGTATTACCCTTCACGCACAATATCCCACAACAAAAAATTTTCAAGCATAAGGAAAAACTTCATACTAGTTTTCAAATACAAATATTCATTCCCACAAAAAAGGTGCTCTACTAATCTAGTGTACCATTTATGATGTTTTCCTCACAATTTCATTAGAAATTAAATACATATAAGTGAGCCTAGCTTTAGTACCAATTTTAAGCCTTAAAAGGCACTCAAAAGGGGTTAATTGAGTGTTTTTAAAATTTTTCTAAACTAAATAAACTAAGACATATAAACCAATTTTACTATACACAATTACTAAACCAATACTTAACATAGAATCTTATATAAATGTTTATGCAATGCAATCATAATTAAAGCAATAATCAAGCACCCTAAAAGTAATAATAAAGAATATAGGTTTGAGAGGATACACCAAAATTTAGAAAGGTTTAACAATCTCTATCAATTGCCTAATCCTCTCTCCAACTACTTGTTGGAAATTTCACTAACTCATAATAACGAGTATAATTTTCTTCTAGCGTGAAAAGTAACAATTAAAAATCATAATATTCCTTTTTAAAGGTGAAGAGAAACTTTTAAGAACTCTTTTTATGGAAAGGAAGAGCCTTTACAGCATTAAATGACTAAATGATATAATAACCACTTTTTAAATAACAATATACACCTAAAGATGAAATACACAATACTAGACATCTTTGATACATATAATTACAAGAGACTAATAATGATGAAATAAGAACTCTAAAAATGTAAGCAAACGATCAATGAAACTCTTAAAAATATTTGAATAAAATGGAAAACATAAATTTAAAACACCAGAAATAGATTTAAATCAAGAAAATAGTGAATGAAGTTAAAGGGGCAATAAAATTTGACAACTTTTGTGAATTTGATGATTTTAGTTTGAAACAATGTTTAGAAAGCATAAAGATCTTAGTGAAAGCTCTTATTTGTAATATTAGGAAACACAAATGGCTGTTAAATACAAGAACTAGTTATTGGAGGACAAAAATCCATTAAAAAAATTATGCAACTTAAAAAAATAGCTGCTAGATATAAACGATGCCATTGATCTTTAATAAAAACCATTGTTGTATTTTCTGTACTACAATGGCGTCGTTGATAAAAATGAACCACTATTGATCACCCAACCTTAAACACTTAGATATGCAGAAAAAGATACAAAACAATTTCAGAACACTCTAAATAAATTCCTAGCATCAAATTTAACTTTGAAAAAGTTTTAAAGGATATTTCAAAGTTGTGTGAATGTTAAAATTGACTCTATAATTTCAAACAAAAAAATTGATTGATATGATGAAAATTTTATGTAACTTTTAAAACGAATTCCAATTTATAGCCCTTTAGTGAATTAAAATCCAAATTAAAGTTACAAAAAAAATTGTAACTATAAATACAAGGTCTTGTAGCTACCATACTTATTATTCTTCCCTTTTCTTCAATTTTGACCTCTAAACTCAGACTTTCCATATTAAATTCATCCATCAAACATATCTATCTTTGAAACTTATGTTAAAAAAGTAATTCATTATAAACTTTCATGTTTTTTTATCATCAAAACCAAGCTTGGATCCTCCCTTAGTTCAACAGATAATATCATCAAAAGAGGAGGAATGTTGCTTCTCATTCAAAAATGGCCTAATGGTTTCAGGATTAGGGAAAGTAATGGATTCATCTTCATTCCTACAGGGCAATTTCCCTTCCAAAATATCAATTAGTTCCTTAGAAGTATCATGAGAAAGCTGACCCAAAATCAAAGGATTCTTATTCTTCTTCTCTACATCTAGAATATCAAAATCAATAGGGAATATAAACTTATCAACTTTCATAAGAACCTCTACTATGCCCTTAGGATACTTACAAATCTATCTAGGAAATATATTTCCATCCCAGTAGGCTTTGTGATCTCTATTCATAATTCACGAAACAAGTTTTTTGACATAAGATTTATAGCAGCCCCTAGGTCACCTAATATATCAAGCAAATGTAAACTATCAATTGTGCAAGGAATTGAGAAACTCCCTCAATCCTTAAGTTTTTATTGTAATTTGTCGAGAATGACTACATCATACTCCTGGCTTATTAATAGGATTGAATTATATTATGTTTTCTTATGCATTTCTATGTGATTTCAATCCCGTTTTCAAGATAAAATGTTCAATTTATGTTGAATGCTAGGTTGGATGTGTTCATACACATTTTGGACAAAAAAATAAAGTAATGAAGCAAATTGGAGCAAAACATTTATTAAAAAGAGAAGAGAACCAAAGCTCTAAAAACGATATTAAAAATGAGGAGTAAAATGGCACAAGCAAAAGCATTTAAAGGAGGAGAAAAACATGATTTCCTTGGATGGTAAGACATATGACTTGTCATTTAAAACATAAATAAAAAGCTTTTCTTGGCAAGGAGAGGATTGCATCAAAAAATAAAAAGGCAGGAGCTTTTCCTATGAGAGACAGGTGCCTTACTCTCTTTTAAAGAAAAAACAAAAACGTTTTAAAGGGGCAACCTTTACTAGAGAGTGGAGGCACACAACCCTAAGCCAAAGAAGATAAAAATCATTAAAAGCTTTGAAATTGGGGACAACATATATATATATAAAGTCAAGAAAAACCAAAGTTTTGAAAAAGATTTCCAAGACGACGACTACAACAAATTAAAAAAGACATGAGCTTTTTTCTTAGAGCTTTTCCTTAGGGAGTCGATGGCAACAAGCTCTGAGCTTTCCTTGGTAAGGACCACTTTAGAAGGCCATTCCTTCGATTTTTATTTTTGTTTTTTCCACTGCTCCTTTGTTTAGTCATATTTTCCTTTAGATTTCATTATATCTTTTATTTGCAAATGCTTTATGCCTAATATTGTCGAATGCTTTTATTTTTAGTTCATTAGGTTAGTGCTTTCCTAGGTAATAATGTTGTAATGTTTTGGTTGTTCATTTACATGTTCATGGTTGAATTACTTGATATTATATGGAACCCTCAATTTTTATGAATATATTTATTATTTTCTTTAATCTGCATTTTTTCTTATTCTTTCATTATGGTTATTGCTTGTTTGATTTATGTTATGGTGGTTTTTAGTATGTTAGTTTAGGTTGTGCTTGGGTTAGAAGTTATTAATGGGATTTTTTTTGATTAATTGTGAGAATTGATTAGTAATTAATTGGGTTTTATGATTTAGGTCAAGGTTGAATTGAGTTTTTTAATTAATGACATGAATTAGGAATTAATTCATGGGATAGGCCATCCTATCTATAATTTATTGTTCAATTAATAGGTAGAGGCTTGTGATACATAATTGTCCATAGCTAATATCGCAAATGCCAATAGGTTAATTAGGTTTGTAGGTAAACTTAACTAATTAATCTATGATTCTATTTCTCTAATCTATATAGCCTGATCTTATGTGACTATGGCTTAAGCTAGTCGTTCCCTGGTGTTAATGTTATCAAGAAATTAAATCTAGAAAGCTTGTTTTTGGTTATCACGTGATTTGGGACAAATTTTTTATCGTACAAGAAGTTTTTTAAAATTTATGGAAAATAAGATTTAAGAGTTTGTTTAAATCTATAGGCTAGCATTAGATAAATTATAAGTCTGAATCCCTAACATATCTTCTGCTCAAGTTTCTTTTATTTTCTTTGTTTATTTCTTTTATGCATTTTTGCTTGTTTATTTTGCTTTCGTTGTGTGCCATCGCTTAATTCCAAGGGTGTTTCTTTTTTTCTTTCTTTTAGGCAACCTTAGAAATATCTTTAGTAGTGCACCCAGTTCTCTATAGGATCAACCCTAACTTGCTCTACCATATAGTTAGTTCAGTAGTTAAGTATTTTATAATTTGATGAGCTCGCGATACCTCTACTGAATTTTTAATGCAATTATCAAGTACTTTATGCTTGTGTTTTAGCTATTTCCACTGTAGTTTTTATTTTTATTTTTTTGTTTTTTTTCTTAATCACCTTATCTTTTTTTTGGTCATTGATTCACAACTTTTTTTAAATTTAAGAACTTTTAAGGGGCGATGGATCATTATCAATATGCTTTTGAGTTTGATTCCTATTCTTATTATCCTGACAATGTGTTTCAATATGTTGTGACTTCTAAGTTGGAGGATCAAGTGGAGAACTTTACACCCTTAGTGGCGTAAGCAAGGTTGGATCAATAATAAGCTAAGGTAAGTGAGGTTTATTCATTTTTTTGTTATCCTTTTTATACGTGTACTATTTTAAAGGATACGCAATAATATGAGTTATGTTCTCTGCCCAGCTACTACCAAGATCAAACACATTTCCACCATATGCACCACCTCTGCCACAAGTTGATGGGGTGTCACTAGAGGAGATTGTAACAAATTTGGCAACAATAACTTTTCAATTCAAACAAGAAACGAGGAGTAACTTGAACTTTTTGAAAGATTAATTGAACCACTTAGTAGATGTGGTTAAGAGAATGAAGAACAATGGGAGCACCTAGAAGCAATAGAGGAAGAGCAAGATCAGCTAGGAGAGGAAGAGCCACTAACCATTGGTTGCAGTAAAACTCAACTCATTCTATGCTAAATACCATAAGTGCAAAGATTGTAAGTTGTAGTATAAGGAGATTTCAGGCCATAAGGATTGTATTTAATCACCACTTAATTATGGTTATGCTATGTTTTTACGGAATAAATTCAAATGATAGAAAAATTAGAAAATAAACTAAAATTTAAAAACTAGCAATGAACAATTAATTGAGACAAAGTGCAGGAATTTGATAACCAATGTTTGAAATTATGAGTCACTTTTATCCCTATTTTGCTTCCCTCTTATCGTATTGATTCAATTATGCTTGACCCAAAATTTTAAAATTTTAATGATGGTGATTTCAATGTTTTATCTTAAAAGGATCATGATTTTTAGTTAATTTTTAATTGTGATATTAGAATTCAATTGATGTCTTTCATTTGGTAAACATTGATCATTTCTTGAATGATTTCTAGCCCTTAAGTTTTTCATTTTTCTTTTTCTTTTGAGTTTCTTACATGTGCTTAGTAACCTTTTGTGTGATATTAAATGCTTAAGTACATTTTGTATGTTTTGTCATATGAAAGTGAGATGAGATATTTATAGTAAGCTGCCTAAAGAAAAAAAAAAGAAAGAAGAGAGAAAAAAAATAAGGAAAAGAAAAAGAAAAGAGAAGCATATTTGTTTTTACGTTTTCGAACAAAAAGTGTCTTTATTTATGTTATTGAATGAAAAGTATCATTGTTAGTGAGCTCTCATCATCAACTACCAAATAATAAAATACCTAACTAGCCTAACTAAGTAGCTAGGGCAAGTTAGGCTCAATCCCACAGGGAGCTAGGGTATGCTTAAACTATTTCTAATATTGCACAAAAAGGAAAGAAGATAAAAACAAACCCGTGGAATTGAATAACATTAAAACTAAATACTAAAGACAATTAATGAAACATAATCAAACAATATCAAATACGAAAAGCTATGTGGAAGATAAATCATGAATTCTAGACTTATAATTGATCCTCGAAATAGATAAGTTGTGATTGGTGTAAGAAGCTAGCTTATAGGTTCTAACAAGCTCTCAAACCCTCAGTTCTTCCAACTTTAGATAGGTCCTATATGATAGAAAACCTTCCCCTAACCACGAGATAACCTAAAATAAGCTCTCTAGATTTAACGACGCAGCAGTTTTAACAATTTAGGGAGCAGCTAACCTAAGCCATAGTCACATAAGCTCGGACTATGTAACTTAGAGAATTGGAATCCTAGACTAGTATGTTAAGTATCCTAACAAATCCGACTAGCCTATTGCCACTTGTGGAAATTGCCAAGGACAATTACGTATCACATGGCTCAATCCTAGCAATTGAACTAGGAATTACACCTAGGGTAGCTAATCCTAAACATTATTCCTTAATTCATGAAATTTATGCGGAATCCCAATTCAATCCTAACCTAAATCACAAAACCCAGTCAATTCCTAGTCAATTCTCACAATTTTTCATCCAAAATTCCATCATTAACTTCCAACCCAAGACTAAACTAGCTAAAAATTACAAAAATTACTAAAAAAAAATTAAAAAAACTAATAACATAATAAAATAAATAAAATAAAGGCTGGAAAAGTAAATAAAACACTAGAAAATAACAAACCCAAAGTTGGAAAATTAAAAACACCAAAGGAAAAACTAAATTCAACATCTAATCTAACACAAATTCAAGCTAATTATCAACTAATCACACCCAATTTCACAAAGCCCAATCAAATTAACCTAATATAGAAAATTCAACGCACCAAAACAGATTGAAAACTTAAATTAAACACATTACATCCTTAAAACATACATATAATCAATTTTAAAGCAAAACCCACCCAAAAACATTAAATATAAACCAAAAATCCATAACATAAATAATTAATTCATAAAAATAAAACCTGGGAAGACCTATAAAAGAAATTGATCAAGCTCAAATATCCAAATTAAAAGCTTAAAATTACAAAAACACACATCCATTGCTATATATATGTGAACCTATACATTATCAAAAGTGTTCAAGCTCTAAATTCACTAAAAATCCATTCTAAACATCATAAAAATTATAAATAAGAAAATGACAGAAATTAAACCATCCAAGAACAATATTTAGAGCACCAAAATACCTAAAATAGGAAACTGCAAGAAAGAAATCAAACTAGAAGCCAATTCCAACCAAAAACACAAAGAAAACAAAGAAAATGAGTAGGAACAAGAAGGAGAGTCTAAAAAAGTGTAAGGGCTGCCTCTCTCATGCTTTTTATGCCCCTTATATATGTTTTGGAGGCGGCTAGGGTTTTGGAGAGGTTGTGGTAGAAATTTAGTCCAAATTGGTCCTAAGAATCATAAAAATGAAAATATTTTACAATTTCCATTTTTGTCCCAAAATTGGACAGCTTCTGCCCCTTTCATCCTTTATACTCTAACTCCTTCTATACAGCTCCAATTGCCATGAAATTTTGTATGTAGGCTCCTCACATGCTTTTATTACGTGCCACAAAATTTCAAAGTAATCTGAGCTCTAAAGGTTCACCAAATGCATCACCTAAGTCACCTATACCAAAACTGATGTTCAACTGAGCTTGCCTTGTTCTCTTTTTGATTATTGCTCTTCATGGCTTGTTATATGGCCTTGAAATTTGGTGTGGAACTTCATAACGTGATGCTATATTTCACAAAAATGGCTCTACACCTGTTCTAGTTCTAATTTTGCTCCAATATTTACTCAAATTTTGGACCTTTCAACTTATATTTATACCTTAAGGTCAAATCTACATGTAAACGTAAAAAGGAATGCAAATTAAGCATTTAAAAAAAATAGAGATGAAATGAAATTGAAACACATATAGAAATACTATAAAATATATCCCTATCACTATAAAAAGGTTGTTATTAAAGGTTACTTTTTACCCTCTTTCTGAGAAGCAAGAATGATAGGTTTCTCTTGACCTATAATAAGATTGGTTTATGTTCCTCTTGACCTTGAATCAAGATTGTTGTAAGGATTCCTCTTGGCCTTGAATCAAGATTTTTGTAAAGGTTCCTCTTGGCCTTTAACCAAGATTGTTGTAAGGATTACGCTTCACCAAATTAAAGTAAGATTAGTTGTTAGTAAATTTCCAACAAGTAGTTAAAGAGACGACATAGTCTATCTTTGGGGTAGGAAAATCTTTATAAATCTTGGTGTTCTTTATTTTCCCTATCTCTTTTATATTTGTGCATTTGTGTTTTCTTAATTATTTATTTAATTTTCTTGATCTTGGCATAAAGTTTGGGATTCAATTTAGGTTGAATATTAGTTAGAGAATTTATTTAAATTGAAATTGCCCTAAGGTATTTTTTTTTAATTCCGTAAGAAATCTGTAAACACCCAGTTCACCCCCCCTCTTGGATGCGATAGGGCTTACAGATCTCATAAGAATAAGAAAAGGTTGTCTTCTCTTGATCTTTAAAGTAGATGAAAACTCGATTATAACCCAAATACCTGTCTAGAAAACAATAGAAAGCATGCTCCACTACTCACTTAATCATTTGGTCTACAAAAAGTAAAGGAAAATGGTCCTTCTGGGTAGCTAAATTCAACTTCCTATAATCTATGCATACTCTCCAATTGGTGTTGGTCTTAGTTGAAATTTCCTCTCTTTGTTCATTTTCTATCACCGTTACATATCCCTTCCTAGGCACACATTGAACTCAAATTATCCACTCACTATCTGAAATACGATATATGATCCCTGCATCTAAGAACTTTATAACTTCTTTCTTCACAACTTATTGCATATTCGGATTCAATCTCCTTTACCTCTTCCTCACTTTCTTGCACCTTTCTTAAAGGTTAATTATAGGCATGACCACATTTAGGCTAATACCTCTTATATTAGAAACTTATCAACCAACAACCCTCATTATTTTCTTAATTATGCTTACCACCCTTTCTCCTTGCTCTATGTTAAGTTGGTTTGAAATAATAATTAGTATAATGTAGTCCTTACTTATGAAAATGTATCTAAGGTAGGAAGGTAAGGGTTTCAACTCTAACACAGGTGTTTCACTATAAATAGTGATGTAGGAGCTTCAGTTCTCTCCAATTTCTCATGCTCACTCCCATCACCTAACTCTTTTCGGGTCACTCTCTCCTATTCTTACAAATCCAACACTTCATTCACTTGTGCTTCTTGTTCTTTTACACATTCATCAATAATATCAATCTTCATGAAAGTTCTTCCTTTTACTAGTTTCTGTAAGGACTTACTCATATTGAACTCCTCTTTTTCATCTCCAATCCTCAAAACAAATTTCCCTTCATGTACATCAACTAAGGCCCTATGAGTATTCATAAAAGTCCTTCTTAAGATTAAGGAGAAATTCATGTCCTCCTCAAAATCCAACACAGTAAAATCATATGGATAATAAATTTATCAACATTTACCAGAACACCATCCACTTCTCCATATGACCTCTTGAAGGATTTATCCATAAGTTGGATGAACATTGATGTTCTCTTGACGTCTCCTAACCCCAATTTCATAAACATGGATAAAGGCATAAAGTTAATACTCTCACATAAATCACATAAATATTTAGAAAACTTAAAGTCGTCAATAACCCAAGGTATAGTAAAACTCTTTGGATCTTGTAGTTTAGAGGGTATGTGACTTGAGATGATTTAACTCCAACTTTTCATTAAGGCCATTGTCTAATTTTCCTCCCAACTGCACTTATGAGTCAAAATGTCTTTTTGGAAATTAGCATACTTTTGCATGCTCTCCAAAGCTTCCATCAAGGATAAGTTAATCTAGAGTTTCTTTAACTTCTCCAAAAACTTAGAGAATTGATCATCCACTTAACATTGCTTGACTATTTATAGATAGGGTATTTTAAGTTTGTATGGTGGTAGAGGGATGTAAGGCCGCTCCTCTTCCTCCTCGACTTCTTCTTTTCCACTTTCTCCTTGCCTTTTTCTTAGTTTTCCTTTTCTTCTTCCTTGCTTTTCTCCTTTGGTTTCTATAATTGACTTCCACTCTTGAGTGTGATAGCCTTGAGTTGTTCTCTTGAATTTGCCTCAGTATTGCCTAGAAGGCTCCCCACACTTCTTGAAGATTAAGTATTTGCAAGTTGACCCAACTGAACTTACAAATTATGGATAAAGGATGGGTGGTTCTTCGCAATTTAATTAAAATTTACTTTCATCTACTTTTGACCTTCCTCTTGGCTTAAAAATTTTGACCTTAGAACGTCCATTAATTTGGCCATTTTGCTTTCTAAGGATCTAAGCCTATCTTGCTAAAATTTAGGGACCTTGGGCTCTCATATTACCACCAACATTATCAGTGTTCCAAGAAAATTTTAGGTGGTTTTTCCATCTCAGATTATAAGTGTTAAAATAAGGATTATTACCTCTATTGTTAGCCCAGGTAGTTTGCTTGTTCAGTTCCATTGGTTGTCATTAAAAAACAATTAGCTGTGACATGGTTGCCTTGCCCACATAGTTCACAATTAAGTTACCTGTCCTTCATTGAAGATCAAGAGGCCCCTTGAATGTTACTCAATTGCTTGGTGAGAGCTAAAATTTGTGCTTGAAGTACCGTCACTATATCAGTTGGAATCATACCTTTCTACTCCTTGGAACCTTATTTTCTCTGCTCATTAAACTATAAATAATTGTTGGCTACCATCTCTTCTAAGAGGCCATAAGCTACATCAATCATTTTTCTTATTGAAGACCCTCTTATAGCTATATTTATGGTTCCTCTTATGCTTTGGTTAACTCCATTATAGAAAGTTTGAAAAAGAAACATCTTTGGAAGGTTATGGTATGGACAACTCCTTGAATCTCTCCTACTCCCCAACACCTTATTGGAAGTTTTTTATCTCTTTAATTATTCTTGTCATCTTTGTTAATAGGAATTACTTGGTGAGTAAGGCTTTAGTTAGCTGTTCCCATGTGGTATTATAACTTAAGTTGAGAGAATTCAACCATGCCTTAGCCTGATTCCACGTTAGCACTGAATAATTTCAGGAGGTATTTGATAATTTTGTTAAAATACAGGGGCATCTGGGATATTTTTAAAAACACAGGGGGTATTTGATAAATCATGAAAATATATGGATGCAAAATGATATTTACTCTAAATAAAATTTGAAAATTTTGGTTTTAAAACGTTTTGAAAATATTTTTAAACATTCTAAACTTGTTTCTTTTGCTCTAAAAACATTTAAGACAATTTTCAAAAACCAATTTTAAAGTTGTTTCAATTTTCAAAATAATTCAATTCACTTCCAAAATGATTTAATTCACTTTAATCACAAAATTAGCCTTAGTTATGGAACATTTCATTCCAAAAATTTTGATAAACCTTTCCTAAACCTACTGAATCGTCTTAAAAACATTTTAAAATTCAAACACACTTAAACGAACTTAAAAACACTTTTACATATCAAGAGGATTTTAATACATTAAGAGAATTCCTTTAAAACAATTTTCACATTTTCCTCTTGATTATGAAACTTTATGTCAATGCTAAACTTTAAACCAAGTCCTATTATGCAAATTCCATGATCAAATTCAAACAAACTATAAAGCTTAGATCAAATTCCTAAATGTAAATGCTTATGCAAATGTGACATGTAAAAGTAAGCCCTTTCAAACATTGGTTAACATCAAGATAAGTTTATATAGTAAAAACTATGATTCTAAGCCTAATGAATCTTAATCTTCACTCTTGATTTCCTCATCAATGCTTGCTTCATCATCATTCTTTCCTTCATGAAAGCACTTCTTCCTTAGGCTTCAACTTAAGCTCTTACACTATTTGCGTTAATCTAATTTTTTAATACATCAAAATTAAAACATTAGTAATAATATCAAAACAAATTATTGGAACCTACCTTATTTCAACACTTTATAGATAAATTACAAATGAAATCTTGTTGAATTTAGAAAATAAAATTCAAACTTTTGCTCAAAACCACCAAAGACACATCAAAACTCAATAATAAACTTAATGAATGCTTTTTTAACTTTTAATACTCAAAACTTTATCAAAACCTCATAAAGATCCAAAACACTTAGAATCTCTATCTATAATGTTCCTAAGTTCAGAATTCCATTGGAATATCAAACTAATTGTTACTCTAATTAAACTAGTTATTAGATACCAAAAACCAATCATTATAGCGTATGAGTGTGTACATAAGGGTGTACCATAATGGTGCCACTAACTCCACTTCTATGACATTTACATATCTCAGATTATAACAATGCCTTTCATACCACTATTTTACGGTACCATTTAGCTATTAGAATTAAGTGACTATAACAACATCGTTGACCCCGTCATTGTGAGATATTATTGAGTCACTGTGCAAACCTTCAAAAATTGAACAAAATATTTTCAAACACTCAAAATTTGTCTCATACAAGTTTAAAAAGTTCTCTAAAGTTTTTTTTTATTGAACCAATGGAGGTTCCATCTTATTTTGTGATGGAAAAATAATTATATTACTAATGTTGTGTTTAAGTATGTTGAAAGATGGGTATATGGACGAAGTATGAGTGTATCCACTTAAAGAGTTTTTTAGCTTAATTAGTGTCTATGAAGATTACACATGAAGGCTTAACTTATCAAAGAAGTGAATTAGTTTTAATATAGGTTTGTTCATGTAATTTTTAATGTAAGTTTTATTTATTTCATTTTTGGTTATTTAAGAAGCTCACTCATGCATATTTGCATCCATAATTTAGAAATGCATATAGCTGCATAATTTAGAGGAATTATGTGATTGATGTGTGTGTATGTGAAAAATCCTTTTGATGCTTGAACCTGTTAATTAAGAATGCACGAATTATTAAGGTTGGTTAAATTGTATGAATTGAAAATTGGTGAAATATAAGATAATAGATGGAATTTAATCCAGAGATTTAGTTGAATTAAGGTTGTTTTTATTGTGTTTGGTATGGTTTATTATGTTGGAACTTATTTAATTAGGTTTAAGTTTGAATTGGATGAATATAGATTGATTTGAGTCGAGATAGAATGAAATGCTCCTGACCTAGAAAGGTCAATTGAACAAGTAAGGAAAATCAGTTGACTAACTCATAGTTACAAAAGCCGAGTGTAAGTTTAGAAATGGACATATTTTGCAATGGTAAAGGGATTTAATGATTATAACATTGAGTATCCGATGAGCAATGGCTAAATGATCATATTTTAAGAACAAATATATGTGTTTAGTAGGTGTTAATCGTCTAATTATCATTCTAAGTATTATTACAATCACTTTTTTTTAGCATTCTAAGTTTGTTTGTGTAATATTTGTAAAGTAATATAAGGTTTTTTATGTTCATTTATCTAAGTATTTTATGAGTCTCTTCTATATACTAAAGCGAGTTTGAGCAAAACACTTCTAAGAGTTGTTTTTGTGATATTGTGAGATTATTCTTTAGTCTAAAGAAAAAGATAAGATAGAAGGTTATCCTTGCACCATAAAAAGGAACTTGTAATACTAACATTGTATTCTTTGTTACTTTAGTACAAACATCTCAACAAGTTGTGTTGGGAACTAATCATAGAGATAAGTGGACCGCTTTAAACTAGTATAAATTGATCATGTATCTCTTCTGTACTTTTTAAATTTTTGTATTTATTTAACATTGCTTGTTTAAATTGAAAGTATTGCTTATACTTTTTATAAAATTTAATAAGTTTAAGTTGCGCATCTTTTAAAAAATTTTAATCACGTAATTCATTTTCCTCTTAGGTGCCATATAGGTCTAATAATTCGTATCAGAGCATAGGTTTTACTTAGATTAAATTCTAACAAATTTGTGAGAAAATATCTATATGGAACACTTTATGAATAATTTTGCTCCCTCATCTAGTATAGAAGGCCATAATTCCCATACAACTCCCTATTTTGATGGAAATAACTACTTATATTAAAAGAATATGATGAAATGCTATTTGATGGGTGAAAATGTAGATTTATAGATTGTTGTTTCATAAACAAAATCTCATGCCCACCAAACTTGTAGGAAATGAATGAGTGCTTAAGAAAGAAAATGAATAAGACAAAAAAGAAAAGAAATTAGTTACTTTAAATTGTAAAGCTATGCATATTTTGTATTGTACTTTAAGTATGGAAGAATTTAATAGGATTTCTATATGTGAAATTGCATATGATATTTAGCATACTCTAGAAATCACTCATGAAGGCATGAACCAAGTTAAAGAAACTAAAATTAGTATGCTTACTCATCAATATGAACTTTTTTTAATATTGTATAATGAAAATATCTCTACTATACATGCTCATTTCAATAACATTATAAGTGCTTTAAAGGGTTTAGGTAAGACCTATTCGAGTATTGAGCTTGTTATGAAAATTATTATATCTTTATTAAAGTCGTGGGAAAGCGACCATAATTCAAGAAGAAAATTACCTTAATACTCTCCCTCTCAACAAACTTATCGGCTCATTATTAACGTATGAGATGAGAATGAAGGATACTCAAGAGGATCAAGATGTGCCTAAAAGGAAGAATGTAGCACTTAAAGCTTCTACAAAGAAGGTAAGTGAAAATGAAGAATCCTCACTTGGAAGAGAAAATTAAGAACTCCCCCTTATTATAAGAAGATTAAAGAAATTCATGAGAAATTCATCTATGTGAAGAAAAGGTAAGTCTTTCTCTAAAAGTAAATTTGTTAATATAATATGCTTTGAATGTGATGAAAAGGGTCATTTAAGGCCACAATGTCCATACCTCTAAGAAGAAGAAGAAAGAAAAAAAGGGATGGAAGAAGGAAAAGAGAGAAAAGAAAGAATTAAGAATAAGAAAGTATTAAAAGCCGCATGGTTCGAGTCAAGCAATTCTGAAAAAGAATATGTGGCTAACAGTTGTTTCATGGTACAAAACAAGGTAAGTCCCTTTTTGTGTAATACTAGTGAAAATAAATGCGAAGTCGATTACTCCTACGAAGAAGTATTAGAGCATATAGAAGAATTGGCTAAGAAGAAGAAAAAATTGCATGACAAACATAAGAAAACTCTATAATAATTAGATGAATGCAAATTGAAAAATGATAGACTTAGGAAAGACTTAGATCTAATTAACAAAGATGACGATGAACTAGTAAATGAAAATAGATCCTTAAAGAAAGAGGTAGAATGTCACATCTCACTCTCATAGGACACCTACTCGACATATTCGACATTCTGATGAATATCTGAGTAAATATCTTACAAGGGTGACACGCTAAAGCAATTGCAGTAGGCATCATGCAACATAATCAAAAGGAACATAGACATTAAACCTTATATTTCATTAAACTCAATTCCATTTATACATCATCATAAACTGTCTATAAGCAGCAAATAGAACAAAAACATATTATCTAGACTCTTCGAGACGTCAGCTGACCAACCTCTGAGCCATAATAAGTCTGTAAGTACGCAGCTCTTACTTTGTCTACACTGTACTAGTTTAGGAGTCGAGCTCCCTCCGACCTGAAATGGTGAGTGGGGTGAGTTTTTGAAAAACTCAGTGAGTGGTTATCATCGATGTGCTCACTTTATCCATACATAAGCATAGAACACAAAACAAATCATAAAATCATCATAATTAAAATCACTTTTTTCATGTATTTCGCATATCAAAGTATGATTTGGGTTTTCCAAAACACGACATGTCACAAGCAATTTTGGGAGAATGATCATAACTTTAGTTATATGCATCCTTTTTACATGATTCTTTACCTCAATATATATGATTGCTTTGTTTTATAGGCAATCAAGAGGAGAAACAAGTGGTATATTGATAATGGATGTTCATGACACATAATCGACAATCTTTTGCTATTTATCACTTTTAAAAATAGGGATGAAAGATTCATCACATTCGGTGACAATATTAAGGGTAAGGTAATTGGCATTAGAAAAGTCAGTGAGGATACTCTTCCCTTGATCAATAATGTTCTACTTGTTGAAGGATTGAAACATAATCTCTTAAGTGTAAGTCAATTATGTGATAAAGATTATAAAGTATGTTTTATAGGAGATGAATGTGTTGTTTTAAAGATTAGCGATGGTAGTGTTGTTTTCTTATGAACAAGAGAAGGAAATATCTATATGGTTGATTTATCTTATGTGACTAACTTTTAAAATTAGTATTTGATCTCTTTACGTGAATGTTCTTGGATTTGGCATAGAAAACTTAGATATGAAAACATAGACCTCTTATCGAAACTAAACTCCAAATAACTTGTAAGAGACCTTCCAATAATGAAGTTAGAAAAAATAAAATTTATGGAGTATACTAAATGGGAAACCAAGTACAAACTTCTTTTCCAAGCAAAAAATATGTAACATCTTCTAGACCACTTAAACTTCTTCATATGGATTTATTTAGTCTTACTAGATTAGCTAGTTTAGATGGTAAGTCTTATACATTTGTTATTGTTAATGACTTTATTAGATTCACATGGGTTTTATTTTTTAGTGCAAAAGATAAATGCTTTAAGTCATTTATAAGCTCTGTAATGAAAATTCAAAATAAAAAAGGCATGTTTATTGCATCTATTAGGAGTGATCATGGTAGATAATTTTAAAATGATATGTTTGAATATTTCTGTGGTGATCATGGTATTTTGCATAATTTTTCTGAACTTAGGACTCTACAAGAAAATAGTGTAGTAGAAAGAAAGAATATGTTTTTATAAGAAATGGATAGCACTATGATTAATGAATATGATTTACCTAAGTATTGTTAAACTGAAGTGGTTGCATGTGTATGTCATGTCATTAATAAAGTTAACATTAGACATAAAATGGATAAAGCACCTTATGATATTTTTAATGGTAAGAAACCCAAAATTAGTCATTTCAAAGTATTTGATTGAAAATGTTATATCTTAAATACTAGGGATAGTTTAAGTAAGTTTAATTCCAAAACAAATGAAGAGATCTTTTTAGGGTATCATTTGACTAGTAAAGCATATAGAGTTTTTAATAAAAGCACTGATATAGTAGAAGAGTGTATGTATGTTGTATTTGATGAAACGAACCCCTTTAAAAGGAAGAGAGTTTTTGAGAATGGTGACACAGATTTGTCCAAAAATTTAGAGCAATTGTCACTTGAAGATGGAGGACACTCTTAAGGGACAATTGTTGAACCAAGAGAAAATAGGAAGGGTGAAGAGCTACTAAGAGATTGGAGATACAAGAAGGATCATCCCTCTAGCCAAACAATTAGTGATATTCAACAAGGGGTAACTACTCGCTCTTATTTTAATTTATCGCATCTAGCTTCTATTTCTAAGATTAAACTTAGGAACATTGAAGAACTCTCACATGATGAAAATTATTTTTGGCAATGAATGAAGAATTGAGTCAATTTGAAAGAAACAAAGTTTGAAATTTAATATCTAAGCCTAAAGATCATCCGATTATAGGTACTAAATGGATGTTTAAGAAAAAATTATATAAATAAGAAAACATAGTTAGGAATAAGGCAAGATTAGTTGCTAAGGGGTATAACCAAAAAGAAGGAATAGATTATGATGAAAATTTTTTCCCTCTAGCTAGATTAGAGTCCATTCAACTCTTACTTGGATTTACATCATACATGGGCTTTAAATTATTTCAAATGAATGTTAAAAGTACATTTTTGAATAGTTTTGTACAATAAGAAGTTTATGTTAAGCAATCCCCTGCTTTTGAACATCATGATCTACCTAAGCATGTTTTGAAATTATCTAAAGCTTTATATGGTTTAAAATAAGCACTTAGATCGTGGTATGATAGATTAAGTATATTTTTTATTGAAAATAATTTTGAAAATGGGAAATTTTATACCACTTTATTTATTAAAAAAGAAAAAAATTGTTAATTGTTTAAATTTATATGGATGGCATTATTTTTTGTGCCACTAATAAGTTATTATGTTAAAAGTTTGCTAAGTATGTAAGTAGAGACTTCGAAATGCACATGATGGGAGAATTGAATTTCTTTCTCAAACACTAAATCAAGCAATTTAAGGATGGTACATTCATTAACTAATCCAAGTATATAAAGGAACTACTTAATAGATTTTGCATGGATCAAATGAAACTATTAGGCACTCTAATGAGTACATAAACAAAGTTAGACAAAGACGAAGATGGTAAAGAAGTGGATGCAAAGTAATATTGAGGTATAATCGATAGTTTATTATATTTAAATGCTAGTAGATGTCATGTTTAGTGTTTACTTATGTTCTAGATTTCAATCATTACCTAAAGAACCTTACTTGTTAGATTTTAAACAAATTTTGCGATATTTAAGTAGTACATTGTAATTAGGACTTTAGTATATTAGAAATACATTATTAAAATTAGTTGGTTATTCTAATGCTGATAATGCAGAAAGTTTTTTGGATAGAAAAAGTATATCCGGCGAATGTCATTTCTTAGGTAATTCATTATTCTCATGGTTTTGTAGAAAGTAAAATTTTATTACATTATCTACGTCGAAAGCTAAGTATGTAGCTATTGGTAGTTATTTCACTTAAGTTTTGTAACTTAGACAAAAATTTGAGGGTTATGGTTTAGAAATTAACAAAATTTCAATAAGATGTGATGACACGAGTACTATTTACTTTATAATGAATCCTATCTAACACTCTATGATAAACCATACAGAAATTATGTATCATTTCATTAAAGAACATGTTCAAAATAGCGATATTGAACTTGAGTTTTTTGATACTAAATATCAGTTAGTAGACATCTTCACCGAATTTTTGTGTGAAGACCATTTTTGCATGATTAGGAGAGCGATAGGCATGATAGATGATAATTATTTATGACATGGATTGATTACTAAATTTTTATGTTTCTTTTTTAAGTTTGAACTTTATGTATCTTTTAAATGTGCTTATATGTTTTTAATGATTCCAAAATATTGGAGAAACGTATGTGATATTATGTTTTATTTAAGGTGAGCATATCTTTTTCTTATATTGCATAAATTTAGGGGGAGTTGAATTCGAAATTGGTTACGGTGATGGGCTTTAAAATCTTGTTTGATTTTGAATATTTAGGGGGAGTTTAGTGAAAGTATGATGATAATTTAGTATTTGATTTATTTCAATTTTCATAATATCATATGGTTTTATCATCACCAAAAAAGACAAGATTGTTGAATTAAGTGATGTTTCACCTTATTTTGATAATGACAAAACAATTATGATACTAATGTTATGTTTAAGTATGTTAAAAGATAAGTGTATGGACGAAGTACGAGTATATCTACCTAAAGAGTTTTAAAGCTTAATTGGTGTCTGTGAAGATCATATATGCAGACTCAAGTTATCGAAGAAGTGAATTAATTTTAAAATAGGTTTAATTGTTAATTTAAGTTTTTCTTATTTCATTTTTGGTTATTTAAGAAGTTCACTCATGCATATTTACATCCATAATTTAGAAAATGTATATAGGTACATAATTGAGAGGAATTATGTGATTGAAGTGTGTGTATGTGAAAAATCCTCTTGATACGTGAATTTGTTAATTAAGAATGCATGAATTATTTAGGTTAGTTAAACTGTATGTATTGAAAATTGGTGAAAAATAAAATAATAGATGGAAGCTTTAGAAAACCTAGATATTCAGTTGAATTCATGTTGTTTTATTGTGTTTGGTATAGTTTAGTATGTTGGAACTTGTTTAATTGGGTTTAAGTTTAAATTGGGTGAATATAGATTGATTTGAGTTGAGACAGGTTGAAATGCTCTCGACCTATATAGGTTGGTCGACTAAATGAGAAAGATCGATCAACCTAAGGTTAATCGGCTAGACTTAATCTATCGGTCAATCAATAGTTATGAAAATAGAACGTAAGTTCAGGAACAGTCATATTTTGCAATGATACAGTGATTTAATGATTATAACATTGAGTATCCATTAAGCAACGACTAAATGATCGTGTTTTAAGAATAAATCAGTGTATTTAGCAGGTGTTAATCATCTAATTATCATTCTAAGTATTCCTATAATCATTTTTTAGTATTCTAAGCATGTTTGTGTAATTTTTATAAAGTAATGTAAGGTTTTTTATGTTCATTCATCTAAGTGTTTTATGAGTCTCTTCTATATACTAAAGCGAGTTTGAGCAAAACACTTCTAGAGTTGTTTATGTGAGATTATGAGGTTATTCTTTAACTTAAGGAAAAAGAAAAGAGAGAAGGTTATCTTTGCACCATAAAAGGAGTTTATAATATTAGCATTTTATTCTTTATTACATTAGTAGAAATATCTCAATAAGTTGTGTGAGGAACTAGAAGTTGGAGCAAGTAGATCGTTTCAAACTAGTATAAATCGGTTATATATCTCTTCCCTACTCTTTTAATTTTTCGTATTTACTTAACATTGTTTGTTTAAATTGAAAGTGTTGCTTATATTCATAAAATTTAATAAGTTTAATTTGTGCATTATAGAAGAATTTTTAATCACCTAATTCACCCCTCCCTCTTAGGTACCTTATCGGCGTAACAATTTTATGAGAGTTTTTATTTAAAATCAAAAACAAAAATTTTCTTGATCCATATAACTTTAAGTTTATTTTGAAACTTTTCAAGTTAAATTCAAGTTCAACCAACTTCTATACAATCTAAAACCATTTCTTTCACTTGAAAACAACTCAAGCAAGTTTCAAATCATCCTTAAAGTAATTATCAAGACAATTAAATTAATTTTAAAAAACAAAAAGTGTTTTGGTTAATAAAAATTTGATGCACATATGAGATTATGTAATGCAAATGCACTTTTGAGCCTTTGAGGTTTATTGATCCTTTAATGAAATTTACAAACAAAATGCAAAATACCTAACATGAGATCTTAAAGCTCTAAGTTGCCTGATCTTACTTTATACCCAATTTGATCTTCAAGTCCAAACTTCTCACTTTAAACTATCTTCAATTTGTCCTTTAATAACCCTATCTTTCAATCTTTTATGATAATGCAAATCATTAGTGACAATTATGGTTTGTTATCATCAAAATTAAGAGTGGAACTATCCTTGGGTCAATAATAAAAAAATAATATATATATATATAAGAAAAAAAGTTCAAGGAATCACTATAAAAATTACATAATTTTAAAAGTAACGAATTATTATTCTTTGTCCCATGAAATTTTCAAGATTCTTCCTTTTTTTATATATAAATTATGTCATTTTATCCTTTTTCTATTCTATTTTTGTTAAAATTAATTTAATAACTTATTTATATAAAATTTAAAAACTTAATAAAATTTTTTAATTGAACTTAGTTAATCATAATTGAAAATATTGAATCCTAACTAGAAATAATTATCTTTAACTAAAATTTAATTAGAAATAATTAAAAAAATTAGAGATTAATAAATATAATTAAACCTAAAAAAATAAAAATTTGACATAAATTAGATATGATAAAATGTAATGAAATTAGAATAAATGAAAATGAATATAAATTACGATAAAATTGTGACTAATTACAAATTTTAAAAAATTAGATGCGAATATGCGTAATTAAAGTTAAATAGATGTGATCATGCCTAATTGAAACTTAATGGATGCAATCAAGTGCAATTAAAGTTACATAGTCATTTAGTGTTATTTCAGTTTTTATTATGATTTTTTATTCTTTTTGTTAAAAAAGCATAAGCCTTTGTTGTTGAGATTTTTAATAAAAAACTAAAAATAAAAACATATTTGATTGGAATTAATAATAAAAAAACTAAAAACTAAAACCTATTTAGTTTTGTTATTTTTTGTTTTACTCTTATTATACTATTATACGTTAATATCAAATTTTAATTTAACTTATTCCCTATTATATCAAATTTTATTCTTAAGTTAAAAAATGAGACAAGTATATTACTAACATTCAAGGACCCAAGATGAGAATGATACCTAAATCTATATAGTTCTTTGTTTTGCAGGTCACTAAGAGAAGCAATAAGTGGTATTTTGATAGTGAATGTTCATGACACATGACCAACGATCCCTCGCAATTCATCACTTTAAAAAACAAGGATGGAGAATTTGTTACATTTGGTGACAATGTTAAGGGTAAGCAAGTTGGCATTGAAAAAATCAATAAGAATAACTGTCCATTAATCAATAATGTCTTGTTGAAGAATTGAAATATATTCTGTTAAGCATAAGTCAATTGTGTGATAAAGATTACAAAGTACGCTTTATAGGAGATGAATGTGTTGTTTTAAAGATTAGTGATAGTACTATTGTTTTCTTAGAAAAAAGAGAAGGAAACATCTATATCATTGATTTATTTGATGTGACTAAATTTGAAAATAAGTGTTTGGTCTCTACAAATGAATGTGCTTGGAGTTAGCATAGACGACTTAGACATGCAAACATGAACCTTTTATCGAAACCAAACTCCAAACGTGTAAGAGGCCTGTTGAACATGAATTATGAAAAGGATAAAATTTGCAAAGCAGTCCAAATAAGAAAGCAAGTAAGAAGTTCTTTTCTAAGCAAAAAAATCTGTAACATCTTTTAGACCGCTTGAACTTTGTCATATAAATTGATTTGGTCCTACTAGAGTAGC
Organism: Pinacopodium congolense; assembly: GCA_028565735.1. Lineage (NCBI taxonomy): Eukaryota > Viridiplantae > Streptophyta > Magnoliopsida > Malpighiales > Erythroxylaceae > Pinacopodium > Pinacopodium congolense. Next base: position 26,332 of record JAOXYD010215985.1, read on the forward strand.
CAGCTTAAGTGGTAAGTCACATGCTTTTGTTATTGCTGATGACTTTAGTATATTTACATAAGTTTTGTTTTTAAGTACAAAGGAAGAATGTTTTAAATCATTTGTGATTTTTATAAAGAAAATTTAAAATGAAAAAGCCTTGTCTATTGTATCTATTAGGAGTGACCATGGTAAAGAATTTGACAATGACATGTTTGAATATTTTTATGATGATCATAGCATCTTGTATAACCTTTTTTACACTTAGGACACCTTAACAAAAAGGTATAGTGGAGAGTAAGAATAGGTCTTTACAAGAAATGGCTCGAGTTATAATTAATGAGCATGATTTAACTAAGTATTTTATAGTCGAAGCGGTTGCATGTGCATTTCACGTCATTAATAAAGTGAACATAAGACATAAAATGGATAAGAAGCCCTATAAAAATTTAAATGGCAAGAAACTCAAAATTAGTTATTTTAAAATTTTTGGTTACAAATTTTATATTTTAAATACTAAATATAGTTTAGGTAAGTTTGATTTCAAAACAAATGAAGGAATTTTTTTAGGCTATTCATTGTTTAATAAAGCGTATAGAGTTTTTAACACAAGCGATAGTATTTGATGAGACTAACTCCTTTGAAAGAAAGAGAATTTTGAGAATGATGATACAAATTTGTCTAAAAGTTTAGAAAATCTATCACTTGAAAATAAAAGACAAACATCTCAAGAGCAAATATTTGAACTAAGTGAAAAAAGGAGGGATAAAGAGCTACTAAGAAATTAGAGATATAAGAAGGATCATCCTTTCAACCAAATAATCGATGATATCCAACAAGGGGTAACTGCTTATTCTCATTTCAATTTATCACATCTTGTATTTATTTCTAAGAATGAACCTAGGACTATTGAAGAAGCTTTAGATGATGAAAATTGGGTTTTGGATATAAATGAAGAGTTGAATTAATGTGAAAGAAACAAAGTTTAGATCTTAGTATCTAGACCTAAAGATCATTCAATAATAGGAATTAAATTGGTATTTTTAAAAAATAGATGAACAAAGAAAAATACTTAGGAATAAGGCGAGATTAGATGTAAAAGGCTATAACTAAGAAGAAGGAATTAATTATGATGAAACCTTTGCCCATGTAGCTGTATTAGAGGCTATTAGACTTTTACTTGCATTTGCATTTCACATGGGTTTTAAACATTTTCAAATTGATGTCAAAAGTGAATTTTTAAATAGTTTTATACAAGAAGAAGTTTATATTGAGCAACACCTTAGTTTTGAAAGGCATAATGCACCTGAGCATGTTTTTAAATTATCTAAAGTTTTAAATAATTTAAAAAAAGTGCCTAGAGTATGGTATGATAGATTAAGTGCATCTTTACTTTAAAATAGTTTTGAAAAGAGCAAAGTTGATACCACATTATTTATCAAGAAATATAAAAAGGAATTGTTAATTGTTTAAATTTATGTAGATGACATCATTTTCATTATTAATAATAAATTATTATATCAAGAGTTTGCTAAGTGTATGAATAGGGAGTTCGACACAAGTATAATGGAAGAGTTAAACATCTTTCTCAGACTCTAAATCAAGAAAATGAAGGATGATATCTTCATCAACCAAGCTAAGTACACAAGGGAATTACTTAAGTGTTTTGGCATAGATCAAACAAAATTATTGGGCACTCCGATGAGTACATCTACAAAATTGAACAAAGATGAAAATGGTAAAGAAGTGGGTGTAAAGCAATATCAAGGTATGACTATTAGTTTGTTGTATTTAACAACTATTAGACCTAATATTATGTTCAGTGTGCTTATATGCTCGATTTCAATCATCGCTTAGAGAATCTCATTTATTAGTTGTAAAAAGCATTTTGAAATATTTGAGTGATACATTATATTTAGGAATTTGGTATTCAAGGAATGCATGTTTAGACTTGCTTGGATAATTAAATGCTAAATATACGGGAAGTTTGTTAGATAGAACGAGTGCATCCAGTGCATGTCATTATTAAGCAATGCATTAAACTAATGATTTTGTAGAAAGTAAAATTTTATTGCATTGTCTACAGTGGAAGCTGAGTATGTAACTGTCAGTAGTTGCTATACTTAAGTTTTTTGACTTAGACAATAACTTAGGGATTATAGTTTAAATCTTAACAAAATTTTAATAAGATATAATAACATAAGCACCATATGTTTAACAAGGAATCCCATTCAACATTCTAGGACAAAGTATATATAAATTAGATATCATTTCATTAAAGATCATGTTTAAAATGAAGATATTGGACTTAAGTTTGTTAATACTATGCATCAATTAGTGAATATTTTACCTAAACCATTGTGTGAAGGTCCTTTTTGCATGATTCGATCAGAAATAGGCATGATCGATGGACATTCTTTATAACATGGTTTGTTTACTTAATTTTGTGTTTATGTATTTTTGTTAATTCTAAAAAGGAGGAGAAGTGTGGTGTGATATTATGTAAAGTATGCTTATGTTTCTTTTAAAAATCTCTTACTTACTGCATGAATTTAGAGAGTTGGACTTGAAATCAATACTTTTTTTGGTCCTTTAATTCTTGTTTGATATAAAGGGAATTTATTAAAATTAAATATCACATGATTTTTTCATCACTAAAAAGGAGGAGATTGTTAAAACAGTGGAGGTTCCACCTTATTTTGATGATGAAAAAACAACTTTATTACTAATGTTATAGTTAAGTGTATTGAAAGATAAGTGTTTGAAAGAAATTTAAGTTTATTCATTTAAGGAGTCTCGGAGCTTAATTAGAATTCATGAAGATTATATGATGACTTAATCTATCAAAGAAGCGAAATAGTTTTTTTATATAGATTTTCCTATGTAATTTTTATTGTAAGTTTTGCTTGATTCATTTTTTGGTTATTCAAGAGGTTCACTTATGTATACCTGCATTTATGACTTAGAAAATACATATAGGTGCATAAATCAAGAGAACTTATACATTTTAATATGTGTATATGGAAAATCCTCTTGATGTGTGAATTGGTTGAATAAAAATACATGAATTAATAAGGCTAGTAAATTAGTATAAATTGGAAATTATCATTAACTCAGTTTAAAAATAATTAAGTGTTTTGATTGTATGTTTAGAATGGTTCAACATTTGCTGATCTTTGTCTCTTTTTAATATTTGTTGGAATAATAATTTTAAATGTGTTGTTGACTCATATGAGTCAAATGACCAAATGAGTATCGATTGATCGCATAGAGTGTACCATTTGACTAAATGATAAGGCTGATCGATCAAATATCGTTAATCAATCAACCGAATGTGATGAAATCAGAAGCGTAAGACCAATAATGGTCATATTTTACAACGATAAAGTGATTAATTGATTATAAAGTTGGGGATCTGGTAATCAATGGCTAAATAATTTTATGTTGGGTATAAATAGATGTGTTAGCAAATGTTGCTTTTCAATAAAGGAAACAATCAAGTCTTTTAAGCTTACATAAAATTATCCTCAAGTATTCTTAGTGTTTTAGTGCTATTTGTGTAAGGATTTTTTGTGTGCATTCTTCAAGTATTATGAGAGCCTCTTCTTTATACCAAAGTGACTGAAGTAAAACATTTTAATTATTGTTTTTTTGTGAAATTGTGATGTTATTCTTTAGCCTTAGAAAAAGAATGAAAGAAGGTTATCTTTGCACCATAAAAAGGATCTTGTAATACTAATGTTATAATTTTTGACTGCTTGAATAAAATCATCTCGATAGGTTATATTAGGAATTAGATGTAGGGACAAAATGACAGCTTTAAACTAGTATAAATTGATGGTGTATTTCTTATTTATACTTTTTTAATTTTATGCATTTATCTATTTAATTTGATAGTATTGTCTAACTTCCACATTTGATAAATTTGTTTTATGCATCTTGGAAGAAATTTTTATCACATAATTCACCCCCTTTTAGGTTCCATATAGGCTTAACAATAAATATAAATATCAAAACAGGAACCTCTCTCACTCAATCATAGTTGGTACCCTGGTACCATTTTGGTTTTTAGCTACAAGCACATGATATCCTTGAGACTCAAGATATCTCAGCATCACTTCGGTATTTAACTATCGGCACAAGACATCTCCGAAACCTTAGGATCCTCGGTACTTACTCCATGAACTGGTATCTAGCCAGATCTCACTCATATCTCAATATCTTATTAATTTCAAAGACCTTTGAATATAGCATAACCTAGGTAAGCTATAATCCATGACCATCTATAACTTAGTCTGTCATAAACTTAGTTTTCATATGTTTTTACAAAAAATAATTTATCCACTTGAGTTATTTATAATCACATATACAATTCATAGTTGAAACATATGCATATCATATTTCAATTTCTCAAGTAATACACATTATAATGCATGCAACATCATAAGCGAAAAAACTTATAATTTTATTTTGCAATTAACATTGTAATTATTTAATTATTTCCAAAGCTTATATATATTTTAAAAAATACACATTTAATTATCAATTATTTATTTTATTCATAAATCATACAAAATATTCAAGCATGTATTTTCAGGAAATAATATTCGCATATTTCATATAACATATAAATATAAGGGTGCAGTTTAAATTAACCTTACTTGATCTCTTGAAATAATTATTTTACTAGGTTCAATCTACTTTTCAACTCATTATCAGGACCTAAATATTTATAAAAATCTTATTATAGTAATTTTAGGAAAATATTCACCTAATTTATACTTAATAAACCAAAACTTTCCTTTTTACACAAAATTCCTAATTATTAAAATTAACTTCACTTCATTTATCACTATAATTATTAAAATTTCCTTAACCTTTACTAAAATTCTCATTTCATCCTTAATATCCTTAAAAATATCAAAATTATCCAACTTTTCCTTCTTTTTTTTCCAAATTTAACGTTAACCTTATCTTTAAAAGCTCGAAATAGCCCTCTCTACCTATTGTTTCCCTTTTCTTCCCTAAATTACATTTAATTCCTATTAAAATTCCTATAATGCCCTTAAAAACGCACTTTTTCTATTTTATCCTAGACCTTATTCTATAATCACAAAATTACTCTTAAATCTCAAATTTCCAAAATAACCCCAATCTTTTCGAAAACCCAACTATACCTCATCTTTAACCTCCTTTTTCCCTCTCTTTAATTTCACACCTCTCTCTCTAGAATCATTCTTTTCTTTTCTTTTTTTCCCCTTTTTCTTTCTTTTTCTTTCTTTTCTTTTCTTTCTTCTCTCATTTTCATTCCCTTCTCATGTCTCAACTCTCTTATTTTCTTCTCCAAATTTCGATCCTCTCGCTCCATCTCTTTTAAATTGATTTTTCAACCCTTTTCCTCATTCATTCCATCTAATTTCAATAACTAAATTTAGTTAAATATGTTTTAAACACAAACAAACATAGAAAGAAGTGTTTAATATCATCAAAACAACACAAAACATATGGATGAAATGGATTTAGTTCACCTATAAACTGTTTGTCACTTTTCCAGAAGATTTTTAGATGAAATCCCTTACCATACCTCCTTAATCCACTGCCATATAATAAGGAAAGAAACGAAAGAGGAATTGTTACACAGGTTATAAAGAGTGAAAAGAAAAACTCACATGCAAGAGGAAATCAAGAGTTTTGGCACCTCACCCAACTGAAAATGAAGGAGAAGAATAGAAAATAGATTCTAGTTTTCATTGAACTAGCTTAAAAACTCACATATATTTTTACCTTTTTATGGGCTAGGTTGGGTTATTTAAAGTTGAGGTTAAATCTAGCCTATTAGAAAAGGGTTTGCATTATAGGCTTTACATTTGAAAGTTGAATACCTATGTGGTTATAATAGTTTTCAATAGTTTATTTCCAACATCAATTTCATGACAATTTATAATTAAAGTCTTAGGGCTTGATTGGTATAGATTAGGTTTTCAGTTTTGGTTTTTACCACAGAAATCGAAAAAGACAACACACTAATACAGCACAGAATTCGAGGATAAAACACAAAAATCAATACAAATATATCAAAACTACAACTAAAAATCACAACCCATAGCAATACCAAACAACCCTTTGGTATATTTACAAATTAATTATATGTTGTAATTAAAATAAGAATCAAATTTTCTAAGGTACGAATCACTAAGGTAAAAAAATAAAGATAAAGAATGATTGGATATGTTAGTAAGGTTAATTAAATTTCTATTCTTATGTAATTAACCTACAAGCAAGGGCAATGCCATACAAGTAAGCAAGCAAGCTAAAGAACAACTCAAGGTCTAAACAATCCCTATCAATACCAAACCACAAAATACTTTTTGGAAAATTAACCATAATTAAATCACAATGCAAAGGAAGAATTTTTTATAATTTTCTAAATACCACTTTAACAAATTTAACTTAAAACAAATAAACAGGAAAATTAACTACATTTCAACAAACATGGTTTGTTTTTCCCATAGAATCTTCACTTTATTTGTAAATTTGTCAACCACAAGCTATCCAAGCATCATGTCTTCAACGACATCCATAGACTTGACTATAGAAGAACTAAAAAAAATGACTTTTGAGAGGAGGAAGAAGAATAGTGTTAGCCTTTCTCTCTTTCTTCTTCCTTTTATATTAAAAATCAAAATTTTCTTAATATTAAAATTACAAAAAATAATAATTAAATTAAAACTTTAATTATAAATATATTTGTTGAGAGTAATTCACAAAACAAACAACTACGAGTTTTACGCTCAAAACCACAAGTATACAGGTCGTTCTTATAGTAAAGAACGGATATCGATCCCACGAGGATTGTATCTAGACACCCTATTAATTTGGCTTACACTTTGTTCA
>JAOXYD010215993.1:0-19616 GCA_028565735.1 Pinacopodium congolense
ACTTCTTTAAAAAGGATCAAATTGTAGATTCTTTAAAAAGCTATTTTTTTAGCTATTGAAAAAGCTAAATCTGTTAGAAAAGCACTTCTTAACGTTACAGCCAAACATCCATTTTTAAAAAAAAATGCTTTTGTGTTAGAAAAAAGCACTTATTGACCTCCCAAAAACCGAACCAATCAGGTGCTAAATCATAATTCCAAAATAATTCACTAGATTGAGAATGCAACTAATGAAATTAGGACATAGATGTAGAATTCTCTTAAGGTGTCAACTAGTTCAATGTTTAATCTTGATTTAATGGTTTAACTATCTTACTTAGATAGTAGAATCTACTAGGTTAATTATAATCCCTCTCTAGCAGTATAATTCCTATCCTTTTGATTGATTAATTAGAATCTATTCTTCATTAAAAATCTAATTAGACGCACTACTTTGATCAATTGATTCTACAATTTTAGCTAGGTTTGAATCTAACCTAGGAAACTTATGTAAGCCTATCTCTTATATCCCATGCAAGTCTCACTATTTATAGATTGATTTTTTCATACATTGGATATCTTATTTTAAATATAAGAAATCTGATCAGGGAATTGAAATTACGTGAAAATTCCTAATCCAATATAATTATATCCATGAATTAACCAAAAGAAAATATAGGTATGAAATAATAAATCAAAAAACAACATTGAACTATACATTTTAGGGTTCATCCCATCTAGATCTAACGAGAATTTAGTTCATAGCTAAAAAAAAAAAAAAAACACTAAAAGAAAATAAGAGAATTGAAAAACTCGGTCTCATAATGTTTTGATCCTTGAATCCTCTTATGAAAGTTTATGAAAAAATCTCTTGATCAATCAATCTTAGCTATTGGCTTAAATTCTCCTCCTTAAAAAATCTATAAACTTATAGTCTAATTGGGTCTTAAACTCTTCACTCTGAAAGGTTAATAGTCCTTTAAAAACCTGAAATTTTCATTTAATTATGAATCGACCTTCGCACGGCTAGAGTCATGGTTGCGTTAGGAAAATCATAACTTAGTTCATGACTATGACCTAAGTTGTGGAACCCACTGGAAAGCCATTGCTCTTCAACTTTTCAATCCCTTGAATAGTCTAACCCTTTCCATGATTAAATACATAAAGTAATACCTAAAAAATAATCATTTTTATATAATTATATGTGATTTCAAATTCAAAGATTAATAAAAATAAACATAGAAAGCACATGTAAATTGCCTCAAACCTAGGATCTTAATCATCAAAATCATGCTTAAATGAGTACATCAAATACCTCACACTTAAGTTGTTGCTTATCTTACCCTAATTAGAATAAGTCTAAAGATAGTTGAAAGTTAATTAGGTATTAAAACCTATATCAATGCTTGGAAACATAGTTAATATTTCCTAACTCAATTATGACTCATATGACTCAATTCACACATAATCGCACAATTAGTTAAAATAAACCATTATACACAACATTAGGCATTTAAGTAATTGTAAAGGATCGTTGTAAAATGTCAGTCAGAGATGTTTTTAGAGCATTAGAAATTTGTAGAGATGCTTTTGACACAAGGAAAAATATCTTGTCATGAATGCCTCAACTTACTCAGTTACGATAGTTTTAGAAGCTTTTTTGATATGCCAACTAGCTTTTTTACACAAAGGTGAACACCTTGTCATGAATACCCTTGATTGCTTAATTATGTCACTATATCAAATGACTACTAACACCAATCATTAGTTTGAACTTTTTATTGGTATAAAGCTAATCGAGTGAAATTTATATGCTCATCAATTCATTTTTTTTCATTTTTTAGTTTAATGTTTTTCTAAAGTTTATTAATTTAACAAATTTGTTAAACTAAACACTCAATTCCAAAGTTGCATAAAAAAATCAATACAAAATGTCCTTAGAAACCTAATATTGCATATTAGGGTCACAAACACATAGGGCTCTAATATTTGCATGAACATTTGCATATAAGCATATAGGAGTTGAATTATGGTTTTACTAATTAACTTGACTTTATTATGGTTTTGGCATATTAGGAATTGAATCAAAATAGCATTTAGGCTATATATTATATAATCAACAAGTAATGTGATGAATTGTTTTAGTGTATGCTTCTTGATGATTTTAAATGAATAGAATTTTTAATTAAACTTGTTTAAGTGTGTTTGAATTGACTTATGTCATAAGTGTGTTGTGAATTTTGGTTTATGTAAGGTTCATGAATTGATTGAAAAGGTTTTTGAAGTTGGTTAAAATGAGAAGATTAATAATCAAGGCAATTCTTATGTTTTTAATTGACTGAAATGTTTTGATGATTTAAATAGCCTTGAATTAGGCTTTAAAACTTACTTGAAGTGTTGTTTAATATTAGGAATTAGTTTGTAAAGGTTTGGATTTCATTTGAAGTAGTTTTATGTTTTTCTATATGTATAATAGTGGGGTGATCATCCTTAAATGGCAGGCTCCAATTGTGTCATTGTACCCTTGTTTCCCAAGCCTTTAAGTGCGGGTTGTTCTTGAGTTAATGACACCGTTAATAAACTCACAGGGTGCCATTAATTATCCAAACTCTAACGACTAGTTTTGAGGTTTCAGACTTAACAACTTTTTAACATCCCAAATGACTCCATACTTCTCCCAATACTATATATTTGATTCCCAAACGGTTTTAACAAGTTTAGATGCTCGGAAAATACAATTACAAAGATCAAATCCTTATATATTGATAGCCTTCTTAGTTTTCTGGACAGTTTTCTTTCAATCACATTTTTGTTGTTATCAAAAAAAATTTGTAGCAGAATTTGTGTTTTCAGTTAGTTTAGACCTAGAAAAATCTCAAAAAGGTTTTAATTTTAGTTTTGATTCATTAAATTGTTTATTTCAAGCTTTCAAAAGTCTATTCTTTAAAACTGTCACAGTTTTCACTACTCATAGTTTAACTTCTTTTTTCTTCAATTTTTAGCTGGCAAAATTACTTTTATTGATTCCAAAAGTACTATACACATTTTGATTAAGGTCTCAAGAGTGCATAGGATCTTTTACTTAAATTTTTAGGCACTTAAATCGTGTGTTTGAGTTCAAAGAACACATACTGCCTAAAATTATCAAGGTTTCACTGCAACTTTTTTTTTTGTTTCGATTTTGTGTCTAAAATCATTTATAGGTGTGAAAATTTATTGTTTTGAGATTGCTTCAGGTCCTAGGAGTGTGTTAGTGTTTTTGTTTCAATTTTTAAGTGATTATATTGGTTGTTTAAGCTTGATTTGTATAAGTTCATCAAAACTGTCCAGGTTTGAGCATTCATTACTTTGAACTTAATTTTGATCATTGGATTGTTATGTTAAAATTGTCTTTGTTGTTAGGTTTTCCTTTAAACTGATTGATTAAGGGTGCAATAGGTTTGCTGCATTTAATTTACATCATTTTGATAATTAAAATCGTGCATCTTTAAGCTAGAACTTTAAGATAACATATATTTTGACAGCTTTTGTTCATTTGATTATATCTGATTATTTAAAGCTATAATCACATTTTTTTGATTTAATTAAATTTCTTATATCCTATTGAAGTGTTAGGAGGCTTGGTATAATCTTGGTTTTCCTCTAGAATTTTCAAATTTTAATTTATTATATGGGCATTAGTAAAACACCATAGAAGGTGTACTTCGTTATATAATTTGGGGGATTGAATTTGGATTAATTGTTGTTATGTTATTGGTTGCCCTTTGCCATTTAAAATAGATTTGTTAGGTTATTCTTGACCTATAGAAATCAAGATTTTAATTGTGTAATATTTGAATGTGAATTGGATTGGTCAGGCCTTAAGTGTGCATTGACATTTCACATTCCATGTGTTGCATTTGATCCCTTATCTTATATTGATTTTGATAAAGGTTGTCATAAGTTATATAAACTTGGTTTAAAGCTCAAGGGTGTTTGGATTAGGGGCTCTCTTTATAGGACAAAAATTGCAATCCTTGGTTGTATTGGAAATGCTCTTGTTTTCCAGAAAAAGATTATTGAATGGGTTACTCTTCACCTATTTAAGTAAGATTGTGATAGGTTCCTGTTGACCTTAGAATTCAAGATTGTTGGATAGGTTCCTCTTAGCCTTGAATCAAGATTGTTGTAAAGGTTGCTTTTAGTCTTTAACCAAGATTTTTTTAAGGGTTACCCTTCGCTCAATTAAAGTGAGATTAATTGTTAGTGAATTTCTAACAAGTAGTAGAAGAGAGGACGTAGTCTATCTTTGGGGTAGGCCAACCTCTATAAATCTTGGTGTTCTTTCTCTTCCTTATCTCTTTATATTTTTGCCTTGTGTTTGTTTTATCATTGCTTGAATTTTTTTAGTATTGGCATAATGTATGGCATTCCATTTTAGTTTGAATTTTGGTTAGAGATGTCATTTGATTAAAATTAGCCTAAGATGTTCAAAATGTTTTATTTCAGCAATAATTTTTAAACATCCAATTCACCCATCTCTTGGGTGCCATAGGGCTTATAGAAAGGGCGAGTGGAAGATTATCCTTTGGCGTTCAAAAATGATTGTATTGCTAACGTTGTATTTGTTTTGGTTGCAATAGTGTAAAAATCTCAATAGTGGTGTTAAGGACTAGACATAGTTGTAGATGGATAGGTCAAAACTAGAATAAATCACTTATATCTTTCTTCCCTACTCTTTTACTTTTATGCATTTATTTTTTTGTTTATTTTATTTTTATTATTCAATCCCATAAATTATAATTATTGTTTAGCTTTTGCATTTAAATAAATTGGTAAAATACTAAGTTGTATAACTTAGAATAATCTTTAGCATCTAATTCACCCCTTCTTAAGTGCCATATAGGGCTAACATTTGGCAAACTCTAATGTCCTTTGTAAGGGTTCTTTCATCGAATGAACTTAGGTTTAAGCATCTCGTGATTCATGCCTCTCATTCAAATATGTTTATTTGACCAAATAGATGTATTAGGTTTAGAAGAGAAAAGGTATTTCCATGACCAATGGATATATCTTGCTTTAGGGAAGAATGCCATAAATTTGTCCAACTAATTATTTCTTGTTTATTTTACCCATGGATATCCGATCTCTAGCTACTTTTCCATTTGATTGACTCTTAGTTCATTAGCTTATGTTTAAATTGAATTTTTTTAATTTTCTTTTGTTACTTTTTATTATTTTAATCAATTATTTTAGAACTACCTAGATAATTAAACACTAATTAACTTAGTATCATGCTTAGATTCCTAGGGAGACAATACTTGGTTTCTTATCATTTTACATTACTATTTGACAAGGTTCACTTACCTTTGATTTTTCTAGGATTGTATTAATAAAAATTTATTATATAATTTCATCACAATATACCATTACTACAGAATCTATTTTTTAGTACTAGGGATATTGGTGTTGATTGTTCCATATTCTATTTATTTGTTTTCTTTGCTATTTTATCTTGTTTGAGTTTGGTTATGCATGTAGTTGTCTTCTGATGATCCCAAGTAGGCATCGATATAGATGTGCAAGATTATATAAACTACTGGTGGTATGATGACTACGTGGCTTCCATCAATGGAACAACAGTTAAGTGAATGGCTTACAAAAGCCATGGTATTTACATCTATAGATATAATTTGTTGCATCATCTAGATTTTTCTTTTAGATGGGCTTACATTGTGCCACCTCCAATGAGCTATTATCAACAGGAAGTAGAAGAATGAGGACTGAAATACACCATATCCACCTCAAAAGATCAATTTGATGGTGTAAAGGCCTCTATTTACAACTTGGAACTATAAATGGTGGAATCAATTCAACAAAAGAGGAATCAAGGCTAGAAGAAGTTGTAAGTGAATCCATATGTACGAATGAGGCTTGGCATGAAGTTATGGAGGCCTGACTAAACAATTTATAAGCTTCCTTCCATAACTTTTTGACAAAAATGGGACATTTGATTAGATTAAATGTAGACCATGAGAAAGAAAATATATCCAACATTTCAAAGCTAAATCCAATAAAGTAAGTTAAGGAAAATTCATTTATAATTATTGAGAAGCTAATTAGATAGCAAATCAAAAAGGAGGAAAAAAACTATTATTTTTATAGAGTTCATTGAACAAAAATAGGTAACAGTTGCTGATAATAGGCAAGCAATAGGGTACCAAAATCCTTTGTTAAGGTACCTTATACAAGTAAGGGGAGGAATCGAGAAAAATTTTGTATTAGATATCAAGCTTCATTCGTTATTGGTAAGTCATCTTGGACATAATAAATTTGGTTAAAGGTATGTAATCAAGAAGAGAATCATTATTATCTAACATTAAGGTTTAGTGAAAAGATCTTAAAGAAAAGCTTGTTAAGAGGCAACGTAATAATTTCTGTTTACATATTTTTTTAGTAAGATTAAAGATTTTAATTTCAATTTAGTTTGCATTTTTTGGTTACTTTTTTCTTTTACTCTTCTTTCATGAGTTGATCTCTTATACTTTACATGGAATAAATGTGATCTCTTATACTTTACATGGAATAAATGGATGGTAGAGTAACAATGAACACATTCAGAGAGTTTCTTTTTCCCTTCTCTTTCCCTTTATTGTTATTTATGTTATTTAAACACTGAGGACGATGTTCAAATTAAGTGTAGGGTTAAAGGGAAAAAAATATTTATATCCACTTGAATTATCGTGAGTTTAAAAGTTATTATTTTATATGTTTACTTAGAATAACTTTTAAAGTTAGATGATTTTTAATCGATTTACTTTAACGTGGTTATTGTAGTTGATGTTGTTAATATCAAATGACTCTTAAATGACTACTAACTTGTATTTTTGTTTTGTGTGATTGCGTGCGATTAGTGACCCTTATAATCAATGGTAGGTTTCTAAGAACATTTTATATGGATTTTTATGCAACTTTGAAATGAAGCATTTGTGAAATTATTTTTGTTTTATAAAAGTAAAAAAAACGTGAATAAATGAGCATAAATAAATTTACCCTTCTAGCTTTGCCTGGATAAAAAAGTCGATGTTAAAGAATGGTGCTAGTAGCTAGTTGAAGTGACGTGACCTAGTTGAGTAACCTAGACTATTCATGATAAGATGTTCACTTTTTCTGCAAAAGACTAAGTCACTTATCCACCATGTCTATAATGCTCTAATAAAAAAATTATAAGAAAAAGAAAAGCATAAGTTTGTATGATGATTTGTATAGAATTAATTGGATGCTTGATATTACGTAGAAGGGCTTGTTTTAACTAATAGTGTGAATGTGAGTGTTTTGAGTGGTTTCCTAATTATGATGGAGTTATGAGATATTTATTATATGAATAGCATTGATTTATGTTTTACTATTCCAATTAACTTTCAACTACTTTTGAACATATTCTAAGAGATTGTCTAGGTAGTTGTTTGAGGACAATCAATAGTTCAAGTTTGGGGGTGTTGTTAGGAGTGATTTATGTTTGTTTTTATGTCAAGTTTTAATATGTTTGCACTACTAAATATCTATAAAACTATCATATTTATGGCTTCTTTCAATTATAGGTTTAAAGCAATTTGGACTTAATTGGATTGAAAAGAATTAAAAAGGAGCTCAAAAATGAAAATGGAAGAAATTTTGCTAGTGTTTTAAGGAAAATTTGGAACTATAAGAAATATGGAATCAATTTTAGGACTTAGAGCATAATGTTATGAAGTTCCATACAAAATTTCAATGCGATATTACAAGACATGAAAGATGTATCAAGAGAAGAGTAAGAGAAGTTTAAAAAAGATCTGGTTTTGGTGCATTAGGTGTACTTTTAGATTTTTTTATTGTTCTAAATTTTCTAAGGTATGACAACATGATGTGAAAAATCTAGATGTCAAATTTCATAGTAATTGGAGTTGTATAGAACGAGTTAGAGCAAAAATTGTAAAAACGGGCAGAAGTTGTCAATTTATGGGACTTAAATGGACTTTGTGCTATTTTGAGCAACAACGTTCAAAAATCACTTTCAAATATCCTAATAGCCTAACATCCACCCAAGACCTATATAATAGTCTTATAAACACTGAAAAGGGAGATTTTAGAGGCTAGAACAGATTATAGAGCAGAGTTTTTAAATTGTTTTTATTGTTAGATAAGTTTTAGTTTAGGTTTTTTTTTCTTTTGTTCTTTCTTTACAATGGGCAAGTGGATTACAGCCTTCAATAACATTGAAGATTGGGATTCCAATAAAAAGGATTAATTTTAGTTGTATTCCTTCATCTTTCTTTCTTATTCTGTATTGGCTCTCGTTTTTCATCAATGGATATGTGCTTTCCTATTATATTCTTTCTTCTATTGTTAAATATGTTTGCTTAAATTTTTTACCTAGGGTTAGGATTAAATGGGCCTTGTTTATTAGAGGATTTTTGCCTAATTAAAATGTTTAATCTATTCTTTCTTTGATTGGCCATATTATTTGGATTTTTATGTGATTAATGGACCCATGACTCAGTTTCTTAATGTCTTATACTACTTATTGACATGGTGAACTTACATTTGATTGGTCTAGGATTGCATTAGCAACTTTTCTTTTAGTTAGATTGCAATAAACACTAGAAGCCTTTTTCATTATCATCCTAGGTCTTGTTTTTATATAAGGAGAACAAATAGTTATAGAAGGCCTAGAAATTCGTAAAATAATAAAAAATACAATATCTCATTTTCGTTCACATTATGGTAATATGATTTGTTACTTTTTTGGACATTTTGGCCAAGTAAAAAAATGTTGCCATGACAAACAAACATGGTTTCATAAGTCATAAAGAGGTTTAAATGCTATAATGGCGACTAAGATAATGGAAACTAAGCCTTAATCAACAAAAATTCAGTGGGTACCTAAATTGAAATGAATTTTTTATTTTGTAGGAACCGAAAGGGAAAAATGGTATGTCTATAGTGATTATTCAAAGGATATGATCAATGATGTATCCCAACCAATCTCTACGAAAAACATGGATGGTGATTATGCAATTTTTAAAGACAATGTCAGGGGAAAAACAATTGGTGTTAGAAACATTAGTGAGGATGATCATAATATGATGGATTAATTTTTTTTAGTTAAAAGGTTATGGCATAATTTACTTTGTGTGAGTTAAATATGTGATCATGATTTCATAGTGTGTTTTAAAGGAAAATCATGCATTATTTCTAGGTTATTAAATAATAGTATTGTATTTGCTAAGAATATACAAGGAAAAATTTCTACCATTAATTTTTTGGTCACTCTAACCATGATATGAAATGTTTTGTTTCTATAAGGGAAGATGATTGGATGTGCCTCGTTTCTAACCTACATAATAAGAATTTTTTTTTGTAGACAAGCAAAGGTCAAATTTACAAAGGACAAAGTCTGTGGAGCATACCAAAAGGGGAATCAAATTGAGACTTCCTTCAAGAGCAGGAAAGTGGTTAGATCATCGAAAATTTTGGAGTTATTAAATATTAAGTTATTATATTCTAATAGGATTGCTATTTTATCTGTAAAATCTTGCATTCGTCATTATAGATGATTTTAGTGGGTGCTAAATCAAAGGAAGTTCCAATTAATGATTTTAATGGTAACAAAAAACAATTGTTACAATTGTTTTCATTTTGATGCGTTAGAAAGACAAATTAATTTAAGATGTGTGAAAACACACGAAGAAGCCCAACAAAAATTTATTTTATAAAGAAAATGAAAATATTAGTACAATCATTAAAGTAATGATTAGGGGCATTAAAGTAAAGATTAAGCGGTGGAAGATTAAGACTAAAGATATTAAGATTTAAAAGGTTTACTTTTTATAGTCTTGTTAGTACATCTTGCCTTGATCTTATTAATATTCCTATAAGCTTAATCTTAGTACATGTGTACATCGCATTTTGGGTTCAGAATTTTCATGATCATTTGCATATTAGTATTTTTGCATATGCTGCTTCATAATTAAGAGAAAAGTTTGCGTAAGTTCTTAAAAAACATCTTTATAACGTGTCAAATGTTTTTAAAAAGACATTTGAGTTTTTATAAGTGCATTGAGTCAATTCTTTACAAGAAAAATGATTTTGATATTTTATAGAAAGTTTAGTAAACTGTAAAAGAAATTTTGTTGACTAATGATTTCAATATGTTTAAGAAAGTTTAATAAACTACAAAAAAAATTATGTACTAACACATTCTTTATATTAAATTGAAAGAAAAATTCTTAGTGTCTAAAATAAATTTTAAAATTCATATGAATTGATTTTCAACTAAAAATCACCTTGGAGAAATTTTTAAACTTGATTGAGTCAAGATAGTTAAAGGGATCTGGATGTCTTTTTTTCCAAATTTGGTAAAGCTTTATAGAAAAACAATGGCAGCATACAATAGTCATGTTTATGGTGTACAATGACGACATTGTAGTTAAATGTTTATATAGGGTAGCATTGACATCATATAAGGATAATGTGCAAGGAATACAACAATTTTGTTATGAAGTCTAACAAACATAGTAAGGACCATTTTTTTTCTAACAAATTTTTTAGTAGGTGTAGCAAATAGGAAGTATTTATATCAAGTATTTGAGTTTTTTTAAACCTATAAATACATGTTCTAAGTGTTAATGAACAGTATATAAAGTTATGGTCTTCAATAATTTAAAGAAATATTGAATAATTTTTTAGAATGTTAAGAGTTTTTTTTTTGTAAAGTGTTGCATTTGTTTTAATCATCGTGTTTTTATGGGCTCATTGAGAATTTTTTTGATGAAGTTTAATAATGAGTGTGTGTAAGCTTCAACAAGGGTTCCTTATTGATATTGGATATATTGTAAAAGGGTTACTTTTCTCCATTAAAGTAAGATTATTGTTGGTTCCTTTCGATCCTTGTAAAGAAAATTTTATATGGATTCCTCTTCACTCTAATGAAGTGTGCTATCATAATAAAAATTTCAAGTATGATCTTAAATAGTGGACATAGCCAAAGTGTTAGTTTACTGAACCACTATGAAAACCAATTCTTTATCCTTTCTTACATACTCTTTGGAATTATGGAAGTTCATGATTATTAATAAATTGTTTGAATTTAAAATATTGAATTATATTGGCGTCACCATCATGATAATCACTTACAGTGGACTATGGTTTAGGGATTGCACTCAGTAGAAGAATAAATTTAAGTTGTAATTTTTAAATTTTCAAATACCTAATTCACATCCTTGGTTCCATTAAGGCTAACCGTAGGTTTAATAGGCTTTTTATTTCTTACTAGTAAAGAACAGTTATTTAAACTTTTTATGAAGTCTACCAAAAGAATAGAAACTAAAAAGGGTTTTACAATTCCATCCTTTAAGAGGAATCGTAGTAGAGAAAATGAGAATGAAATGTTTGAAGCATTCTATTACGAGAATGGCATCTTTCATAATTTATTTACACCTAGAACTCCTTAATACAATGAAGTTTTTTAGAGAAAAATTACTCAAAAAGAAATGGCTAGAATTATGATAAATCAGTATGACCTTCCTAAATACATCTGGGTGGAAGCCATGGTATGTGCATGTTATATATCAAATA
Source organism: Pinacopodium congolense (assembly GCA_028565735.1). Classification (NCBI taxonomy): domain Eukaryota; kingdom Viridiplantae; phylum Streptophyta; class Magnoliopsida; order Malpighiales; family Erythroxylaceae; genus Pinacopodium; species Pinacopodium congolense. The sequence goes on from JAOXYD010215993.1 coordinate 11,574, forward strand.
GGGTCTAAGTGTAAGTGTTATATTTTACATACCTAATACAACCGAGGAAAATTTATTTAAAAAAATGAAGGCATTTTTATAGGCTATTCATTGACTACTAACGCATATTAGGTTTTTAATACGATAAATCTAGTGATTTAAGAGTCTATGCTTATTGTTATTGATAAGATAAACCCTTTTGATGCCAACAAAAGCTTTGAGATTTTAATATAGGCCTGTGAAAAGATTTGAAAAGATTAGGTCTAGAAGAAGAAGAGGAGGATTACTAAGAAGCTCAACTTACCAAGTAAGCATTTTATTTAATAAAGTTAGAGTGGAAACTAGGAAATGGAAATGTCTCAAGATTTGAGATACGAAATTACCATCCTTCAATCCAAAATTTAAGTGATTCAAATAAAGGTGTAACTACTAGATCTTTTCTTAGAAATTTGTCTCATGTTCCTTCGAATGAGCTTAAGAACATAGAAGAAACACTTAGTAATGAAATTTGGTTTAGCAATGAAATTTGGATTGTTGTTATGAATAAGGAGTTTTTATTTTTGAAAGATGAAATAATTGAATTAATAAAGGCCAAAGTTTAGTAAAAATTACAAGGAGCATTCATAGAGTGCAACAACATCGAAGGCTAAAAGCCTACATTATCCTGCAATTACAAAGTACTATTGTAGAATAATATAAAGTGGTTCTTTCAATACTCAACCATTCTATTATCTAATTACAGGTCCCTAAAATCAAAGTTCTAACTTACGTATTCCCTTTTTTTGTGAATTGTAGAGTCCCTCTCATTCCATATTAAGTGAATAAGAAGGCTAAAACTTACGTTAAACACAATGTAATCATTACTAGATAAGTTCTATATTGAAATAACCTAAGAGATGATATTTAACCAAATGATTGCCGAATCATAGAGGCTGAACATATGTAGGAGAGCTTTCCATATTTGAGAATTATAAGAACATTGAAAGAGGAGGTGAACAAAGTTCTTTAAGTTAAGAGTAAAAAGTGGATAAGAAGGATCCAAGTTAATGCTTCATTAATATCTAATAAGGTCATGAACCTCTGTTTAATAGGCAATGAAAGTCTATGAGTTGCCTTATGGACTCTATCTCTAGACCAAAATATCTCATACAATTTCACCTGCTCTTCCTCACCCTTAAATAAAGCCTTGAAACACTTATTGAAAAGAAAACCAAAAGAATTCAGCTTCTAATGAACGTTATGTACACTAGATTTTTCCAAATTAAAATTTGGAAGCAAAGACTACATTGTATCCACAATTTCCAAGTGTAGCACTAAAGAAGAACTTTTTATGATCTTACTAACCATATAGAGTGAATGAGGAGTTGAATCAATTTAAAAGGAATAAAGTTTGTACTTTAATATTTCGGCCAAGTTATCATGAGTTATAGTTGCAAAATGGCTGTTCACGAGCAAACTTAAAGAGTGTAACAATAGTATATGAAAAAAGGCTAAGTGATTAGGAAAGGAGAAGGAGTCAATTATATATATACTTTTACAACTATAGCTATGGTAGAGGTAATTACATTATTTCTTGAAATTGTATCATAAGTAGGTTTTTAACTTCTTTTGGTGGATGTGAAAATTTGCTTTTTAAAATCATTTTATATAAGAAGAATTTTTGTTGAGTAACCCCTAATTTTGAAAATCATTATCCATTAATACAAGGTTTCAGAAGTTTATATGATTTGAAATAAGCTTCTAAAACTTGGTATCAAAGATTGATTACATTGCTTTTTTAAAATGATTTAACGTAAAGAAAATGGCACTTTTTCAATTAAAAAGCGAAATGAAGACTTTTTAATTGTTGAAATTTATGTTTATGACATCGTATTTTGTGTGTCTAATGAAAATTGTTTAAGTAATTTTATAATTATATGAGCATAGAATTTGAGATAAGCTTAACAAGAGCTCAACTTCTTCGTTGGTTTATAATAAACCAAATGAAAGGTAGTATCTTCATAAATTAGGCCAAATACAACAAGGAGCTAATCAAATTCTTTGTAATTGACCTAGCAAAGCCTTTGGGAACCTTTATGAGTATCACATTACAGTTGAATAAAGATGAAAAAGGAAAACTAGTAAATCCAAAAGTCAACCAAGTACAATGGGTACTATGTTTTACCTTACCACTAATAGAACTAATATTATTTTTAGTGTGTGTTTGTGTGACAGATTTTAATTCAATAATAGGAATACATCTTTTAGATGTTAAGCAAAGAGTTAAGTATTCTTATCGAACTATATTATTAGTATAACAGCCCGTATCAGCATATATATATAACTCTCCCTTTTTCTTTTTCTCATACTTTTCTTTATTTTAACCCCCTAAATATCACTTTTCACAAATTCCCTCTCTTTACCTAATCTTCACCCTCGGTGACTCCAACCAGTCAGTGTTATATACCAATCTGTTTGTAACAACCCAAAGCACCCACCTAAGGATATTGTCCGCTTTAGGCCAGTGGGCAAACCCCTCCACCCAGCTTATACTGCTTTAAAACACGTCATTGAATGAGAGGTGTCCATACTCTTATTAGGTGTACTTTGTTCCTATCTCCAATTTATGTGGTCTCTCACAATCCACCCTCCTGAGGGCTCGACGTCCTCACTAGAATACTGTTCGGTTACTAGCTTTGATACCATTTGTAACAACCCAGACTACCAGGCTAGACCACCAATCTAAGGATATTATCCGCTTTAGGTTAATGGGCAATCCCCTCCACCCAGCATATACCACTTTAAAACGAGTCCTTTAGGGAAAGGTGTCCATGCCTTTATAAAGCATGCTTTGTTCCACTTTCTAGTTGATGTGGGATCTCACAATTAAATCTTTGCTGTCTAAGACATGCATCAACATAATTAGTCAGTTATTTTAATACGAAATATGTCAACAGGCTTTTCGATAAGAAGGGCATATTTAATACATATCAATTCCTAAGTAACACATTATTTTCATAGTTTGTCAAAAATAAAAATTATAGCACTACTAACCATTGAAGTGGAACATATGGTAGTTGGTAGTTGTTGTGCATAAATACTTTGGCTTAAGCAATAATTTATAGATTATGATATAAAGCTTACTATGATCCTCATGAATGTGATAACATTAGTGCCACTTGCCTAAAAACGAAACTAATTCAATATTATAGGACCAAAAAATGGAAATAAGATACCATTTCATTAGCGAAATGATAATATTATATTGGAATTTATTGATACAACGCACCAATTGGTTGATATTGTCAATAAACTAATGAGTGAAGATAGATTTTGCATGATTAGGAGAGAATTAGGTGTGACTAAAGTAAATCATTTCGAAAATGTTCAATAATTTTATGTGCCTTTTGACATTCTTAACAAATTTTATAATAATTGGTACCTAGTCATCTCTTGTTAATTTTTTATCGATGTCAAAAAAAGAGAATGGTTTAATGATATTAGAATTTTTGTGTAAGAAGTTGCTATTTGAACTATGTTTATGATACATTAATTATGTATAAGATACATATTCGTATTTTATTGCTTCATGATACATTGATGCATATTTTTAGGGGAAGAAATATTCATGAATTAAGGGAGAGTGGGGAATACATGATGAATATATATGATGTTTAGCTTAGGGTGGTTTCAATCATAGTTTTCATGATAACAAAACATGCTTATTACTAATGATTTGCATTATAAGGAAGGCTTTGAAAGATAGGTATATGGGAGAGATAATTGAAGAAATTTTGAACTGAAAATGAATTCAAAGGAAGGATAAAGTAAGGATGGAACAAGTTCAAACAAGCTAAACCCTGAAGTTGGCATAGTTAGATAGTTTTGATTTTATTTGTAAGCATTATTTGAAGTTGTTGTTCCTTGGTTGAATGACTATAAAAAATGGGAGTTCTTTTAAACGGATTTTACTTTGAAAACCAAAATGAATTTAAGTAAAAGCCAATGTGATTAAAGACAAGTGTACCTATCAAGCAATTAATATAATGGAGTAATTTTCAGACTCCGAGTGTCGATCCCACTTGGAAAATTGATATTTTGGTTAAATACTATATTAATTAAAATACAATTATCTAGGAAAATCAAAATTAATTAATTAAAAAGATGAAAATACTAAACTATCCTAATTTTTCTTCAAACCTTACAATTTTGAATTACAAAATGATTTATAAATTATTGAAAATTATTAGCTTGTGGAATCTAGATGAGGATTAGGTGATTAATGACGTAATTGAGCTTTAGACAATTTTAAAGGTTGGATTAGAATTCCTTCACGAATTCAAAACAAAGTTATGGTTAACACTTATACCTTTTCTTCATTCAACTTAGTTTAAAGTTTGGTTATGCTTCAAATCTAGCCAATCGGCTTTAATTTAAAGAAGATAAGTTTTGTACTTTTAACCTCAGATCTCTAATTCTCACAAATGATCAAAGTTTGGTAATTCATTTATTGATTTGTTTTCCTTAATGATTTTTCTAATAACACAGGTAGATTTCTCGGATCCTAGATTGTCTTTCACTATAATCTTAGGTGATCAGTCCAAAATCAAAACTTTAAGATCTTAATAAATGCATCCAAGTTCTGTTAAAACATTAAAATACCAATTTGAAGCTAGAAAATGAATTTAACCATACATGATCATCAAAACATACAAAACATGCATCTTAAGACACATACTTTGTTAATTATACAAATATAAGTTGAAATAAGTAGTTTTGAAGTTAAAAAACATGTTTAGAAACTTGCTGGACAAGTCTTGAACTGCTCAAGATTAGTTAAATATCAACACGGTTTCAGATTTCATAAAATCTTGCAAGAAAAGAAAAAAACATTCAAGAATATGATCATAAGAACAAAAACTTTGGTTAATCTGAAATAAAAAGGAAATAAAAGTGACAATTTGAGTTAAGAAACACCCTATGATGGTTTAGAAACTTAGATATATTCCTTAGCTTCAATTTTCAACAAACACAAATTCAAAAACAATTCTAAAACACAAATTACAAGTGTTTGAAACCTAAAACATCGAAGTAAAACTAAGAGAGAAGCAAGAGCATTTATCACTAATTTTATATATGATTTATGTCTATTCTCCTCGTGTTGTTTTTGTTTTCCCTGTATTATGCAGACTCCTTAGACTCCCACTTGTGCTAGCGGACAAAAGAGATAAGGTAGTAACATGCAACAACCGCAATTATGGAGATTTGGAGTTGAAATTGTTGACAGTTCCTTTAATGACACCATGCCTCCCTCCAACGACACCCACTAGACCATAGTTAATAGTCGAATTCTGTCTCTATAATTTCACCATGTTCATCCATCAATGTGACCCTGGTAGGGTACCGTTAATGGACTGAAATGAGGCACTTACTTCAAATTTTTACTCTAATCTTCATCTTTAAGAACCATCTTGCAAATTAAACATAATAATACATAGATTTAACAATGAAACACTAAATTAGGGGCCATAATTCAAAAAATTAACCATTAAAAATATATCAATTTGACCCCTAACAATTCCCCCAGACTTAAGCATTTGCTTGTCCGCAAACAAATTAATTTATCATCAATTTCATAATAGGACATAAAAATAGGAAAATTAATTCAAAATTAATAATGAAATTATTGAAAATAATTTCTTTATCCTTTAAAAATATTAACACATAGAAATGTCATAAGATTAATGAATCATATCAAATTAGAAATGCATTTAAATCATTTCATTCTTTTTTGAGCTTCAACCTCAATCCCAAAAATAAATTCCACATGTAAAGGGCAAATAAACTGAGTTTGATGCATCGTCTTTTTGACACTTCCACATTCTTCAAGTAATTTAAAGTATAAGTTAATTAATCACCTAATTAACTTAATTCGTAAGCAATTACATTGAGAATTCACTTAAGTTTTTTTATACGAAGGTGAACATTTTGTCGTGAAGAACCCCCGGTTACTTAACTCTGTCACGGAAGTTCAATTGACTATTAGTTCCACTCATAACTTCAAATCTTATAGATATATATATATTATTTTTTTCTTTTTCTTTTTCCTTTATATATATATTTATACATGTATAAAATTAAAAATCAGATGAGTTGAATCTGTTTATTTATTTATCTAATTAATTATTAATGTTAAAATTTTTTTAAAATTTCCCTTTTGGAGTTAATTCCATTTTTTTCTTCGAATGATAAAAGTGTCTTAAAAGAAGTTACAAAAAATTAGGATTGTTGCATTTTAAACATTGAATATCATTCTAATCATTAGGTTTCAGACACCCAAATTATAAAATGAATTAAAGGCATTTAGTCATTAATACTAAAATTAATCATATAACATTTCAAAATTTCAAAATAACTGAATTCAAACAAAAGTATAGACAATAAAAAGAATTGAAACAAAAAAATTCACAATTTATAGATTTTCATGAAATTAGTGAAAAATCAAATTACTATTAAACAAAAAAAAAACTCAAGTGAATAAACATATCAATATATGACTTTATCTAATGAACAAATCAATATATGATGTTATCCCTCCCCCACACTTAGCCTAAACATTATCCTCAATGTGTAATAAAGAAAGTGAAAAGCATATTGTAGGAGAGTAGGGAAAGAAATACATCCGTTTGATATAAACTTGAAGATTCGTTGTTGTAATGGAGCATACGTGCAGAAACCGAAATCATCAAAAAAATAAAAAAAAATAGCCAAAAGATGCTCCACTTATATAAATATGAAGTCAAAAACATCAAGGGGAAAAAAATATACCAAAAGCAATCATTAAATCTGACAAAAAAACAATAACAACCTGCACTACGAAACTGAAATTGAAACAATCATATGAATAACTAAAGGAAGTAAAAGGAACTATAAGGAAGGATCAATGACATCTCAGGAATGCTGATAATCCTCAAGGCTCCTAACTCTAGTAGTAAAATCATTAACTTGAAGCTGAATGCTATCTAACCTAGCATCAACGGTACACCAAAAAGTAGATAGCTCAGAAAAAAAAGAGGCACAAAACTCATATGGCTCAAAAGTGAGGTGACCCTCCATGTTAATCATATATTGCATCATAGCATCCTGAGGATCGTTAAAAGTAGTTGGCGGTGGTGCGGCTGAAGTAGTAGCAGATGAATGTGGGCTAAGTGGAAGAATGCTTAGAGTGACCTTAGACGAAGTATCTCCCATATCCTAAGGTACCTCGAGATGTATAACATCACAAAGTGGACGCTCAGGTACCTACATGCCTAAATATCCTCTTAAATAAATAAGGAAAGCAGAAATTCTTGCTAGGCTTCTTAATCTTCACCATATCTCGCATAGATAGAATAACGAAGCCAGATAAAGGTAATCATGAGATAGCTCCTATTCCATTCACCATCTTATATAATAGGCATATATCAACATACCACATCTCATATAATCCATTGGCTTAGGGCATAACATTATGACTAATAAATGCAACCATAACCCTCTCCCGTTACTCTAAGGAAGGGGTAATGTATCCTCAGCATTCATAGTCAGTCCTAAGGCATCCTTTGCAATAGAAATGAAAAATGATGGATCCAAAGTGACCAAATCTCCATGGAAAGTATCCTTAACTTTAACAAAAATGTCCCCTTCATTAGATACTCCTAATAGAGTAGAAATAGAAGCTCGAGTGATACGAATAGAAATACCTCTAACCATTGAGGGAATTTCAATCATGTTTCCCTCTTCCTTAGTCTCGATGTTTACGTAGAACTCGCGAATGAAATAGGGGTAGAATGGATACGCAAGCGTGAGAGTTGACTCCTATCGTAACCAGCTATGTTGAAGTAAGCTTCTAAGTCTGGATGAATTCAACGCTGATAAGTGTGATTTTATGTTATGTTTCAAGGTTGTTTTTAAGTGTTTTAAGTGTGTCTTTGTGTGTTTTAGCTTTAGTTTATTTGATCTTTTGCATCTTTTCCTTCTTTGCATATTATTTAAAGTGTTTGAGTGTTTGTTTATTTATTTAGTATTTAGTTTATTTATGTTTCA
>JAOXYD010216002.1:0-19614 GCA_028565735.1 Pinacopodium congolense
TAGCTAAAATATTAGGAAATCTTGGGCCAAATATAAATTAGATTAATTAACCAAAGGGAAACAAATAAGGATAACGATAAATCCTATGCTTAAATCTTGTTATTTTTCTTCGAATGTTATTTACTGTGTTTGCGATTGGCTGTGTTGCTCGCTCCTGTTTCCAAATCTGTGTGCGTCTGTCTCATTTATTTGTTATTTATTTATTTTATTTGTTTAAATGGATTTCTTGAACAAAGTGTAAGCCCAATTAATAGGGTGACTAGATACAATCCTCTTGGGATCGATATCCGTTCTTTACTACAAGTACGAACCGTATACTTGTGGTTTTGAGCGTAAAACTCGTAGTTGTTTGTTTTTTACGAATTACTCTCAACAATAAGATACTTTTTGACACCATAAAGTAATAGATACACTTTAAAACACCTTGTGAACATTAGATTATTGTTAAGCAGATTAAATATGTATATGTTAGACATACACCTATTCCCTTTAAACCTCACATAGCCCAATATGGTATAGGTTATAAAGAAAAACTGATTTTTCTAAAGGAAAACCTTTATTGAAAATATAAAATTTGATAAAGAATAGATATAAAAAAATAAAGACTATAAAAGATGGATTAAAATTGGTAAAATAAAAGATAAAGAGAAATTATTATAATAATATTTTGTAAATTTGGGATAAAAATAAAGTGGAAACAAGGTTAGAAATGGTAGATAAATAAAAAATTATTAGAGTTAATGCCATAAGATATAATTTAGAAGATTAAAAAGAATTTTGAAAATAGGTTCTTGACCTAGAAAACCTTAAGATAATAAGACGAAGAAGGTCACCGCATTCATCTCTAGGATTTATAGTTAGAAACCATGCAAAGATAATTAGAAACAAAGATAAGATTTTATTAAACTATAAAAGTTAAATTGATAATACTATTTTTTATGGATACTTTTTACCTTATAAAGAAACATCAATAAATCTAACAATAGGAAAAAAAATGATTATAGAAGTGGTTTTTGACAAATTGGAATGCATAAAGATAGTATTCTTCTAATTGCTTTCTCTACTCCATAAGGACAATATGAATGGTTAGTAATGCCTTTCAGATTAAAAAATGTTCTATAGATATTTCAAAGAAAAATGGATAATATTTTTTTAAAATTATAATTTTAATTGCTAGTGACAATATTACACAACATATTATCCATCTTAATAAATTTAAAACTTATGTTATTAGCATGGATTAGCTTTATCTAAAAAGAAAGTTAAGATAAGCCAACAAGAAATGGAATGTTTTGGTTTGGAGATAGATGGATCTGGACTAAAACTTTAATCTTATATTCTATAAAAGATTTTACAATTTCTAGAAAATTAATTGATAAAAAACAATTACAAATTGTCTTAAGTGTTTTAAATTATGCATCAAGTTTTATACAAAACATCGTTAAGATACGAAAATCATTTCAAACCCTTTTAAAGAAAGATCAAACATTTGAGTTTACTCCATATCTAATTGATTAGGATAAAAAGATAAAGGTTTTGTATTTATCTTTACAAAACTTTCTTTACCATTAGGAAAAGATGATTTAATTCTTAAAACATATGCATTTGAATATGTTTGGAGTGATATGCTAAAGATAAATTATGATTGATAAATTTATTTATAAGTATATTTATGGAACTTTTAATGACATGCAATGGTGATATCATATAAACGAAAAAGAGCTATTGACAGTTATCAAAAGCTATAAAAATTTTACTTTTTGCTTAATTGAAAAGATTTTTACTTTGAATGGATAATATATAGGTTAATGCTTTCATATAAAATAACTTGACCTCTAAACCTGAATATAAGTGATATATTAGCTGGAAAACATTACTTGCTAAATATTTTTTTGATATTAAAATTGATAAGTCTGACAAAAATGTTCTTGTAGATTTGGTAACTTAGGATGGAAGACTCTAATATCAAAGAAGTTATTTTTAGATTATTAGAACACATCTTCCTGGCTTAATATTTTCCAAACGCAAATTGGAGATTAAAATGATATTGCTTATTTGCTTTAATTATAAAAGAAATTTCTAAATTATCATTATCTCTTTCAAAGACCTTACAGGATAGATAAAAGAATTCAGTGATACAAAAAACACAATATTTTAACTAATAAAAAACATATATGAAGACTCATCTTCTCCTAGTTTTCATCTGCACGGATGAAAGAAACCATTGGTCAATAGCCTAAACATGTTGGTAACAAAACTATTGATACCATCATTTCTTTATAACTGGATATTGCTAAAAAATAGACCATGCAAAGAAATGAAATCTTAGATTATCTAGCAAAAATCTATCCAGCTATTTAGGCACATCAAGATAATGAGGGAGTTATATTCAAAACACAAATACTTGCTTTATTGACTTCATAAGGATATAACCTTGATTAAATTTTTTGTCACATGCTAATCCTAAAGATATCAGATATTGATACCATCAATTTAATATATATGACCAATCTAGACTTTCTAGAGATAGTTATGCTTCCACGATTGATATAGCACGAAGTTAAAGATTTCAATCTTAATAATCCAACGATTAGTCCTAAAGATATCCTAGTGTTAAAGATATTTTTAGCAAGTCCAGATTTTTATAAAGATGAAAGATATGATGCGTACCATTTTATCACCTTGAGAAAATCAAAACAATTTATAAATAAAGTTGATATAAAGTTCAAAAATTTTTTCCCCAATACTAAGAAAATGATATCCATTATTGAAGAGGAATTGGGATGAGAACAATTACTGGGATAAAAAACTACTTTTAAACGAGGTTTGAAGACATATGCAGGTAATAGTAACTATTCTCCTATAATGATTACACTTGAAAAAAAGGCTCCACTGACATAAGAGAATTTCTTAAAATTAAAGATTAAAATGATAGAGAGAGGACACATAAAGTCTGGACCACGCTTTAAGTGAAAAACGAATTAGAGATGTACTAATAGTTTATCAAGGAACTCTAAGGGAAGTTCCCTGATGCATGCTAAGTTTGCATATGTTTTAAATAAAATAAAAACCAACTCACACAATAAGGCAAATGCATCTATCATTATATATAGTAAAGTTATTATGACTCCAGGTTGTCAATATGTGAAAACTACACTATTAGCTAATTCCTATCTCTATTATCAAGACTACTCAAAAACTGATTCATAGATTATTTAAATAAAGTAAACAAAACAAATGAAAGAAAATCGAAAAAAGTCATATATGTATTAATAAACAATAATGAAGATAGGATCTACGTGGTTAATCCATATAGGATACATGTGTATTCATTGTTCAACCTTGATTCATCATGTTTTTTAGATTTTCTTTGCACATAGGTTCCCTAAGTTAAATTACACACTCTCTCTCGAGTTATGTAATTGTATTTAATTTAATAAGTTAGGCAATAGTTCTCTTTATTTTAACATATCAATTGAATGCATTAATTTGTTCTATGAAATCTGTTGTTTTTATTAAGTTTATACTCAATCTGGATATCTTATGTAAGCTTATCTCTAGATTCCCATGCAAGATTCATTATCTATAGATTGATTTAACTAGATATTCTATTTTTTAATCTAAACATGTATAATCATACCATTGGAATCGAAGTTTATATTGGCATAATAATCAAAAACCAATGTCATTCACTTTATAAATAAGTCTAATAAAATTTGGAAATTCAATGTTAAATAAAGGAAGTAAGGAAATACTATATCCTAGAGTTTACAAAAACCTAAATCCTATAAGGGAATTAGTTCCAAAACATCTTAAAAATTACAAAAACCATCATAAAAAGAAAGGAAATGGAAAAGCTCATGTTTGTAAATCTTGAATTCTTTGACTCTTTAATATGAAATCCAAACTTAGCCTTGAGTTTGATGTATTTTGATCTAACTTCTCCATCAATCTTGTGCAAAAAAGTGTTAAGATGGATTATGACTTGTGTTTCCACCCTTAGTGATTGCTTGGGGGCCATAGGCAAGAATTTATGAGAAAATAGAGAGAACATAGGTTTGGAGGCATAGGCCTTGACTAGGGCAAAACTTGGGACATGGATTCTTTTATAAAAACATAACAGTCTAAGCTAGAATCATGTCCTAGGCTTTGGCTTCCATAGCCTTTAACTCCTCTTACTCTTCTTGTGATGCTCTCTCTACAGCTTGTCCTATGGCCTTGATACTTGATGTGGGACTTCATAACTTGATGCTCTAACTCCTTAAATCAATCTCGTATCTCTTTCAACTCCAAAAGTGCAAAGTCCTATAAAACCTAAACAATCATTGAAAAGCATATAAGCTATAAGCCCTATGGCATCCAAGAGAGAGAGGGGGAGGTCAATTAGGTATGTAAAAATTTCTTACTAAATTAAACAATATAAACAATCTAAGCCAATTTTAACTGTATGCAATCTCTAAACTAAACTTAAACATAAATGGAATAATATGCTTATGCTAATTTGATTAAATTCAATCAATAATAAAATAAACAAAATTGCGTAAAAGTAAAGGGATAAGAGAAGGGATGAACACCAGGATTTATAAAGGTTCATTTACCCTAAAAACACACTACATCCTCTCTCGAACAACTTTTTAGAAATTTCAGTAAAAACTAATATTACTTTAAATGGGTAGTGAGTAACCTTTTACAATCTTGCTTAAAGGTGAAGAGTAACCCTTTATGACCTTAGTTTAAGGGAGAAAGTAACCTAATAATTTTTTTCATAAAGGTCAAGAGGAACTCGCATAACAATCTAGAATTATAAGGGTTAAGAGGAATCCAATACAATTTTACTTAAGTGGTTAAAGAATAACCCTATTACAATAAACTAAATTATAAAATTTTTTCTCACAAAACAAATGCCAAATATAGGCTACTAAAGCCATAAATCAAGCTTATATAGTTTAGTAAAAACATGATCAAAATCAACACTTAAAGGGGCTTAAATGTAACCATTGCAATGCTTATGCCTTATGCATTCCCTAATGCTTATACATGGCATAAATCAATCCCATTTACATTCAAATTTCAATGAAACTCAATTCTTATTTAATATAGGTCAAGAGAAACTTATCAACTTTATTTTAAAAGGTAAAGAGCAGCCTTAATCAAAATTATCAAACAATAAAATCAAATCCCCAAATTTAGGTAACAAAACGCACCTTAAATTGTGTTTATCTAAGCTCTATCTATAAAAACAATTGTGCACCCTTAAGAGCTAAACAAACTATATGGAAAGCCTTTGAACTTCCTAATAGATCATGGACAATCAAATTGAGGCAACAAAAATGAAATTAAAGCATCAAATATTCACCTTGAACTAATATGAACTCAAGCTTTCAAAATATGCAGTACCTGTGCTCCATATCACTAAAGCAACGTATTTTATCCACTAAAAAAAATTGTAAACTCAACACAATAAGCCCAGTTGAAAATTAATCTATCAGTTTACTATAAATCACAACAATAAAAAATGAAATTAATGCATGAAATAAATAAATTGAAACAAGAGCAAACCAAGAATATGCAAACCTAGATAGCTTTTAAGTAACCCAAAAAATTGAGCTTAAACAACAATATAATAGCTTAAAAATTGAAAAATAAAAACTCTAGTACACTCCAAGAGGCTTAAAAAAATAGAAAATAACAAATTTGCTGTACTAGAAATAGATTTAAGGAATAAAATCAAAGTTGAATGAAGATGCACTTAAAACATGACAATTATGAGCAATCTTTAACTATGATGCTCAAAAATTGTGTTGAACACTTAAAAATCAAAGTAAAAGGCCTAATGCACTCTTGAAACCTTAAAACAACTGAGAACAACAATTTTGCAACACTAAAATTGGATTTAAAACATGAATAATCAAAATTGAAATAAAAGCAGTAAGGACGCTTCTAGGAGATTTAATCTTCCATAGAATGGCATAAAGAATATTAGGAAAGGTGTAGAACACTTAAATATAGTGTTAAGAAGTAGTTAGGGACATTAGAAATAAAAATTAGCCGTTTGGGCATTAAAATACCATTGAAACCTGAAACCTAAAAAATAGCTATTAGAGACAGAGACGACAATACTTGAGGAGCTTAACAATGTCGTTGAGGTATTTGTCAACCACTATTAAGCTTCTTGGAAAAGAGGGGTTAAATAGCCTTTGATATACGACACCATTTAAGGCTTATCAACCTATCTTTTAAGTCCCAGAAAACTTAAAACATGATCAAATCAAATCTAAACCTTTCCAGACAATTTAATGTGAATAACTATGATTTTAAACAAGTTTTAAAATATATATCAAGGTTGTTTCAATTGTCAAAAAAATTCAATTGATTTAAGGCATGAGAATTAGCCTTGATTATGGAAACTTTTCACTCTTAAACAACTTAAACCTTTTCATAAGCATTTTTCTAAACTTCCATAAACCAAAATTCATATTTTAAATATATTTAAACAAATTCAAACACATATAAATAACTTTAAACAACATCTTATTAACATAATTTATCACATTACCTCTTGATTAAATACTTTAATGTCTATGTATTTCTAAATCAATTCCTAACATGTTAATTCCATATTCAAATTAAATTAATCACTAAAACCACAATTCAAATCCTATATGCAAATTTTCTTACAAATATGACATGCAAATGTGAGAGTCCTTTTAAGCATTGATTAAGATCAAGTTTAGGAAAATTAGAATACTAAGACACTATCCAAACTTGATCCTTTTTCCTTGATCTTCAATTTAACACTTCAATGCTCTCCAATTCCATTTTCTTTATGAAAGCTCTTTTACCTTGGGCTTTAAAGCATGTCTTTGCACTTTATGTATTTTCCTATCTTTCTATGTATAAAAAATCAAACATTAGTAACAATAATATTTTTATCATAATCAAAACATATGATTAAAACCTCCTTAGTTCAACATAAGTCACAAATTATATAAAAATTAATCAAATATATGCCCAAACCACATGAAATTGTGACTCAAATCTAAGATTGTCCTCTTAAAAACATGCCTAAAAGATGTATAATTTAGATGTTATCAAATACCACCACACTTGAGTTGTTTCTTGCCCTCAAGAAACATCTTGAATGTCCAATGAAACTAAAATTGATTAAAAGTCCAAAGTTAATTAGTAAAAACAAATATCAAGTAATGCCTTTGATTTAGGTTACATATTACAATTTTTTTCATTACAAAAACTTTGTTATCACACATAATCGCATTGTAGTGAAGACTTAAACTTTAATGCATCATATTAATCATATAAATAGTTTCATATAAATCATCATACAAAGTTAATCTAGGGGTTAAAATTAACGTAAAATATAATTTAAATTACATTTGGAGCAATTGATAGGATTTACCTAGTTTTTCAACTTGATACCAAATACCTTGTTATAAATGTCTCCTGATTACTTAACTGGGTTAGCCTTTTTTTGCTCCTTTGAGATGTCATCTAGCTTTTTGATGTTTAAGTGAATATTTTTTTATGAACACCTAATTACTCAGTTAGATAACAATCGTAAATGGCTACTAGTTTCGCTCGTGAACTTGAACTTTTTAACTGGTTTAAAGCCAATGGAGTAAAAATTTTGCTCACTTTATTCAATCGCATATACATTTTTTAAAAATTGCTTCCTATTTTCAATTCACATTACTATACACATGCAATGTCATTAGAAACTTAGTATCATACATCAAGGTCACCCAAAACACATGTAATTCACTCAAAATAAAAGAAGAACAAGAAAAATAAAGTTTAAGTTAGAAATCATTCAAGAATTGATCCATGTTCAACTAAATTAAAGGCATCGATTGAATTTAAATAGCATAATTAACAAACAAATAGTGATCAAAGATAGATTATCTAAGTCATCACTATTGAATTTACAATAAATAAAGTGTGTGAATAAATGATAGGGCATGTTTATTTACGCCCTCACACTTAAGCCAAATTGTCCTTAATTTAAAGTATTAGAGTAAATAAAGTATAGAAAGCGTAAATGGTAAAAATAAAAAACTCCCTTGAATATTGAAATCCAATTTGTAGGCAATAATTTGGTGGCTTAAAGTCCATTTTTTTGTGATTGAGGACTTAAAAAATTAAGATGATAGCTTGTTTATCCATTACTTGAAAAAACAAATTTCAGGTATAACCCTCTTCCAAAAGGGTTAGACTAAGATGGATAAGTAATAAAAAAAAATTAAAAGAATAAAAAATTAAATTATATGAAATGTGAAAACATTAGGTTGCATCCTAACAAGTGATTATTTAACATTATAAGCTCGAAGACCTCTTTATGCTCATCTATTGTTAGTTTTCATTTCCTGAACCTTCCTTTTCTTCTTGTTCACTCCCTTGGAGCTCCTTGCATAATCTTTATCTTACTCACTCCTTTCATATAGCTCCTTTAAATTAAAGGTTAAAATCTTCTCTCCTTTATAATGCTTAAGGCTCAATAATATAATCAAGTCAAATTTTAAAGATTCAAGTTTTGTTTTGTGCTGAAAAGCATTGGAAGTTCCATAAATAAGACTGTCAAAAAGAAGAATTCCGCTTTGCACGCGAAGATGGTTTAACAATTTTTGAATGTGAGAAAGTAATAGATTCATCATCAATTCTAAGTGTGAACTTCTTCTCTAGCATCAATTAAAGCTTTTAAAGTAGCAACAAAAGGTTTATGTTAGGGGTCAATTTGATAGAGTTTTAATAGTTAATTTCTTGAATTATGACCCCTATTTCAATGCTTAATTATTAAATTTATGTGTTATTATATTTAATTTGCATGATGGAGTTTGATGATGAATATTAGAGAAAAAACTTGAAAAATCCCTCTCATTTTTTAACATTAACGATCCTTTGATAAGGTCACATTAATTGAAGAACAGGGGCCCATTTAAGGGTGCAACATTCGAGCATTAACGATACCTTTATAAGGTGCCCTTGAGTGGAGGTAGGGTGCCGTTGATAGTAGCAGTCAACAATTTCAGCTCCAAATCTCCAAGATGTCGACTCTAGCGTGTTCCTAATTAATTCTCCTATCTTTTAGCAAATATGGGAGGCAGTAGCAGCTACAAAAGAAAACAAAAACTTAGAAAACACGTGAATTAGAGAGGAAAATCAGATCTTTCATAGTCTTAGAGAGAATTCTTCTTCTCTCACCATAGTTCTTCATAGTTCTTAGCTTCAAATATTTATGATGTTTATGAGTTTCTAAACATTTGAACTTGGTGTATAAACATAGCTCTAAGTTTATAACTCACATTCAGGAGGTTTCTAACTCATATTACTCATTGTATTCTCTTATTTTTGGATTAATCAAAGTATTTGTTCTTAAGCTTATAACCTTGTATGATCTTTGATTTTTCTGCAAGTTTCATTCAAATCAAAGGTTGTGCTACAATCCAGATCAAGTTGGGAGTTACAAGACAAGTCCAAAAGTTCTAAAAACCTGTTTTGTACTCTCTAAACTCATTATTTCAATCTGTATTTATAGATCTATCAAGATATGTTGCATAAGTTGTATATTTTGTATGTCCTAATCAATATGTGTGGCTGAAATGTTCTAATTGCTAAAAATTGATGTTTGTATTATTTAAAAGAGCTTGAAGGCATGTTAAAGGTTATGTATTTTGTTTATTGAAAGTTTAAATTAACTGATTTTGAACTGGCCACTTAATATTAGTTTTTAAGACAAGTTAAGCATGAGAAACTATATTAAAATGTTAGAAAAATCAATAAGCAACATGAATTAATCCTTACATGACAAAACCTAGATTTCTTGTGAATTTAGAGATCTTATATTAATTTTCCAAAACTCACCTTCTTGAAAATAAAGCCCATTAACTTGATTTAAAGCATAACCAAACTTTAGACAAGATTAAATGGAGAAAATGCCAAGTCTTAACAATAACTTTATTTTGATTTTGTGAAGGAACTTTAATCAGACATTAAATGTGATTAAAGATCAATTAAATGATCTATCATCTAATCCTTACCTAATTTAATCATTTGGTAATTTTCATAATTTTTCATAAGCAATTAAAAATCATTTTTGAAGTGTTTAATCCAAGTTAGTCTAGTTTTAACAATTTTCAAATTTTTAATCCAATTGTTTAGATTTTTCCTAAATAATTGTAATCTGATCGACCTAGTAATTAAGCAATTCTTTTCCTCATGGGATCGACTTACTAATTTGTAAAAAAAACTATTAGTTTTACGCTCAAAACACAAGTATACGGGTTGTCGCTTGTAGTTAAGAATGGATATTGATCCCACAAGGATTGAATTTAGTCACCACTTAACTTAGGTTTAACTTTGTTTAAGAAATAAATCCAGATATTAATAAACTCGAAAATAAAAAAATTAATTAATCTAGTAATAATAGCCAATTGAGACAAAGTGCAAGAATTTGATAACCAAAGCTTAAGATTAGAAGTCATTCAATCCCTATTTTGCTTCCCTCTTCACTTAATGATCCAATTTTGTTTGACCCAAGACTTTCTGATGATTAATTACCCTTTATCTCAAGGTGCAATTAATTGTCCCTAACCAAATAGATTAGGAATAATTATGATATCTCTAGCCTTACTAACTTTTTCTAACCATTCCACTAGATATTAATCAATCTTATAAGTAATTTTCATCAAGTAGCCAAGATCTCTCTTCAGCTACTAGAAAAAACCTAAAAATGTATAGGTCTATTGGGAGCCAACTTGCGTTGTACTACCTAACACAATTACCCAACTAGCCTTCTCGATCTATTGTAAGGTTACCCAACTTACCCTCTCAGTCTATTGCAAGGTTTAAGCTCAATACATAGCACAAACAACCATTCATTTAATCAAAAAGTAAGAGTTCCACAAAATAGTTCAAGAACAACTCCTATAAAATGTTTAACTACTCATAATCATAAACAATCCACCAAGAATCATGTTTTCGATGCTAAAAAGTAATAAAGAGGAGAAGAAAAATAAACTATATGGAGCCTTGAATATCTTCTCTTCAATCCAAGAAAGATGGAAAACTTGGGTGTTATGTTGTCTTGATGTTTTTTATGGAAGATGATGCGTTCTTCTTTTAGGTGCCACCAAAAACCTCTCCCTTTCCCTCTTTTGGAAGTTGCCTAATCAATGTTGGAGGCTCTCATGGTTTTGAACACTTATATATGTCAAAATTAGGGTCCCAATACTTAAAATCCCATGTTTGACTCATCTAGGAATCAATCCCGCTGTCACGATCGTGGCCTGTCACAATCATGACAAAGAGCACATGAACAGTGAGGGTCGCAATCATGGCTTGTCACGATCGTAACCTAATTCTTACAGTTTCTAGTATCCTTCACATGGGATTTGAACTAGAGACTCCTAACATCTTGATCTTTCTCCACACCAATTTACATGACCATATGAGCTTTAAAATTTTCCCAATAAACCATCAAAATCACCTGAAAAATACCTAAATTTGTAATCCTGACACCTGCCAACCAATAATGTACATCAAACTCTCCCTCAAATAAGCTCAAAATCCACCCTTAAACACTAGATAAAATAAAGAAACACTAAAACACTTTCAAGATCATACAAAGATGTAAAATATGCAAAATATGAAATAAACTAAAGCTAAAACACTCAAAGAAACACTTAAAACACTTAAACCTTTGCTTATACTCTAGCAAAATGAAACACAACCAATCCATCCTATTAATTCATCTTCACAAGGAATAAGAGCATGCAATCTTTTAAACTTTCGTCAACTCAAATGTCAAGCTGCTACACACATCAAGACTAGTTTTCATCATCATATAAAAACAAACTCAAGTTATGACAATGTTGATCAAAGGCAAGCATACACTCAAACTAGATCTTTCTCACAGAATTCACTCATTTAACTCAAGTGTTTAAAGGTTAGTGTTTCACTAAAAAATCTTTATAGGAAAGCACACCACC
The DNA here is from genome assembly GCA_028565735.1 of Pinacopodium congolense. Classification (NCBI taxonomy): domain Eukaryota; kingdom Viridiplantae; phylum Streptophyta; class Magnoliopsida; order Malpighiales; family Erythroxylaceae; genus Pinacopodium; species Pinacopodium congolense. Next base: position 12,003 of record JAOXYD010216002.1, read on the forward strand.
ATAGGCTTGCAAGTACAGCAATTCTTCTCTACAGTGATTACATGCACAAATAGATCAAAATGACTTTGTTAAGGGTTGTAATGGGGTTAGGGTTAAGGTAGGTCAAAAAGGGTATGAAAGGTTCATCACAAGAATTTTTAGTATACTGAGTATGCATAAAAGGGATGACAAAATAAACTTTTGAGATATGCATAAGGATATAGCTATTACTACTCTGCACATACTATTACTACTACATGTTATTCCTTTTTTTATTTTTTATTTTTTATTTTTCTTTTTTATTTTTTAAACAATGATAACAAAATAGTAAACAAAACAGTAGCTAAATGCAATGTACTCTAAAGATTATAAGTACTAGAAACTACTTAAAGCATTTCGGCAAACAAAATATATCCAAAATCGCAAACCGATGCAAACTTAGCACACTATTAAACTTATGGTTAGGTAAGTTAATGGAGTTTGAGGGTTTAAAAATGACGTGTTTTCTTCTTGAAACAAATAAGTCAAAGGTTCAAAGGGGTTTTCAAGGGACAATGGCATAGGTTGGTCATTTAAGCTAAAGTTTAAAAGAAAGAGGGCCTTTATCACTTCTATTTAGCATGCATATACTATATTCAAATTGGTTCAACGTAAGTTTTAGAGGTAACCATCTATGAGAGTATCACACACATAAATAATGAAATGACTTTGGAATAGAGTCATATAGGCTCAACTCCTCACTTAAGATCAATTGAAGACCCATCTTGTTCTATGCATCACTGAATCACTCCAATGCGAACTTCTGGGTAAGCCTATGTAACCAACTACTTAAGTCAATCTGCATGATTTACCTTCTATCCAAGTGACCTAATTCAACTTTAAGCATGCATCTTAATCCCATTCCGATTACTATGGTAGGATTTCATTGCAACACATCATTATAAAGGTTCAAACGTAGGGAAAAATGACATACAAACATAAAAACTAATACTAAAAACCAGTTATGCATCCTAAATGGCACACAAACACAAAAAAAGAACTAAAGCTACCTCCCCACACTTGAAGGGCACATTTTCCTCAATGTGTGAAGAGAAAAACTAAAGCAAATCACACACATACAATATCACAAAAGAATTTACAAAGTGACAAAACACATGAAAAACAAATAAAAGAAATAAATAACAACTAAAGGGAGGGTAAGAGAGCTTACTGAGAGGAAGGGGGCGATGATGTTGGTGAAGGGACTTAGGGTCCTTGCATTGCCCATGATTTGTGGATCTTCCTTTCTAGATGGCGTTGATGCCGGATCACCATTTTCATTTGCTCATTCAATGTGGACAATTACTGTTGTGTTAGGCTATTTTGGCCTTTTAGGAGATTGTATACCTTCTTCCATCCTACTTCTTTTGAATCCTCAATTGAATCGTCATCATATGAAGGGGTGTCCCTAGGGCTTGAAGGCTCGCCAACAAACCTATGCTTGATTGCGTTGCGAGTCTTAAGATCTCGAAGTTCCATGTTGCTATACCACAGGATTTTCTATCGATGCAGATAAGAGAGATCAAAGTCCTCACATGAAATAAGGGTTAGTCCAGGAGTATCAATATCGAAATGTTGCTCTAATGCAGTGGTAAAATACCCTAGGCCTAAATAATTCACCTTCTTAGTCACTGATTGCATCAAAGCTAGGGAAAAAAAGGACATACACACTTTGACCTTCTCATCCATACTCCACAATAAGAACGATTCTCTTACCAAACATTTATTACCTTGCGCCTTGGAAAAGATAGCATAGAAAATAAACTAATGCAATAATAAACGTTCATGTTTGAGAATATTAGCATTTGAAACATTATGTGGTTTGAATTCTAGTAGCTCAGTCAAAAAATGCCAATAACTGTTGGTGGCAAAATGTTGATGGACATCTTTTACATTTCCTTTAGGAAAGGCAAAAAGTGAATTCAAGACTTTTTCATCTAACTTATGAATCTGAGCCCTTAACCTAAACCAAAATTCAGTGGAAGTAGGTGATTAAAAATGTAAGGTGGTAAAAAATTCAAGTGTTAATTCAGTAAAAATGGGATAATCAAGTGCTATTTGAATGAATTAGGTCTAACCATCGTTAGCACACAATCTCAATAACTTATCTTTAAGCCTTACTTCTTCTCAAATAACAAAATTAAAATAACAGGGTACAAGGCTAGTCTTACCCTTTAAAATATTGTACCTAGTGCCTTCATCTTGTGAGAAGATGGGAAAGGGAGCCCCAAAATCTGTAGAGATATCCCTCGCATCACGACTCTCTGTTTCGGCTTGAATTGGTCAGACAGATTTCTGGCAAAGGGTCTTGGTTCTTAAAGCCATGATGAGTAAAATCTTGCAAAGGAAACACAAAAGTGGTGAAAACAACCAAAACAGAGGGAAACAAGCCATGAGAGAGAAAGGGACATAATAATGGAGGGGAGAAAGGAAGAAAACTGCAGAAAAGGGGGAGAAACAAGAAGAAAAATGCCAAATCTTAAAGATTTTAGGAAAAACACACTAGATTTGAGGATATCTAAGCTAGAGATGGAGGAAAAAGAAATGGGGCTGCCGGAATGGGAGAGAGGGATGCGTGAGAGAAAGAAAGAAAAGAAGAAGAAGAAGGGAGATAGGATTCTTACCCTTCTCTTAAGTCACATCAATCACGATCATAACAGTCATGTTCGTGACCAACCCCTTATGTCACGATTGTGACAGAAAGTTTTGGTCTATCCTTTGTCACGATCGTGACATCATGATTGTGTCACAGGAAACTCTCTTATCATTTCTAAATTGCAAAACTTAAGTGCCCAAACACCTCAATCTCAAGTCAAACTTCCAAACACAACCTTAAACAATAAAATCTACCTAAAAACATCAACCAACCTCAAGAAAACAAGCCATAAACCAAAAGAAAATAAAATATTAAAGCAAATAACAACTACGAAAATAAGAACTATCACTAAAACTACTGAAAAACTATTGAAAACTTGCTTCATTTAGGGTCATGAGCTTGACCAAAATCTAATGCAATTAAGTTAGGCTCAAAGAAGGGAAAGAAACTAATTCCCTTTCTATTAAAAGAGCTCCTCCAAAGTAGAGCTTGCACTTATTGCCATTGACCTTGAATGTTTCACTTTTGGTGTTCTTTAACTCCAATGCACCATGACTAAACACTTGAATGGCCTTGAAAGGTCCACCACCTTGACTTGAGCTTTTTGGGGAACAATCTAAGTCTTGAATTAAATAAGAGCATCGAGTCCCCACTTTTGAATTCCTTTTTCTAAATTTGATCATCATGCCACCTTTTCACACTTTATTATACAATTTAGCATTCTCATATACTTCAAACCTGAACTCTTCTAATTTGTGGTAACCTTTTTTCACCCGCAAGCCTTTAATCCATGTTTAACTTCTAAATTTCTCAATAGGCTTTATGCTCCAACTCCAAAGGCAAATGGAAAGCCTTTCCATACATAAGCCTATAAGGCGTAGTGCCTATAAGTGTTTTGAAAGCCATTCTATATGCCCAAAGTGTGTCATCTAACTTCAAAGCTCAATCCTTCCATAAGGTGCTCACTACCTTTTCCAAAATCTTCTTCAATTCTCGATTTACTACTGCCACTTGGCGGCTCATTTATGGATGGTAAGGGGTCACCACTCGGTGGTGCACATTGTATCTTTTTAATAAAGTTTCAAAAGGTTTGTTACAAAAATGACTCCCTCCATCACCAATGACTGCTCCAGACACTCTAAATCTCGTGAAAAATTTTTGATGAATATTTACACCACCTTTCTATCATTGGCTGGAGTGGCTATAGCTTTAACCCACTAGGACACGTAGTCAACCACCACCAAGATATAGGAATTACCTAGGGAAGATGGTAAAGGTCCTATGAAATCTAAACCCCACACATCGAATACCTCTACCTCTAAGAAGGTTGAAAGCGACATCTCATCCCTTTTCTAAATATTCCCCCCTCTTTGGCAACTATCACACTTCAGCACAAAGTCTCAAGAATCCCAAAACAAGGTGGGCTAATAGAATCCACACTTCAAAGTGCGTGCAACCATCTTATTTGCTACATAATATCCTGCATACGCTGAACTATGACAATGGGTCAAAATTTTAGGCATTTTATCATTAGGGACACACCTACAAATCAAATTGTCAACACAAATTTTATACAATACAGGTTCATCCCAAATATATCAAGAGCACTGAGATAAGAAACGCTTCCTTTACTGATGAGAGAGGTTAGAGGGAAGGATACCACCTGAGAGATAATTGGTAATATTAGCAAACTAAGGGAGAAAGGGATTTTCTACTATCATTAGTGCCTCATTTGAAAAACGCTCGTCAATTATCTCTTCTTTTTCTTGGTTCCCCACTTCAAGTCTTCAGAGGTGGTTTGCTACAACATTTTTTGCTCCCTTTTTTTCCTTAATTTAAAGGTTGAATTCTTAAAGTAAAAGTACCAAACGAATGAGCCTAGCCTTGGCATCCTTCTTAGCAAAGAGATATTGTAACCCTGCGTGATCTATAAAAATAATAACATGTGAACCTAAAAGATAAGAATGGAATTTCTCACATGCAAATACTACAGCGAGCAACTCCATTTCCGTTGTGGTGTAATTCAGCTATGCTCCCATCAAGGTCTTACTTGCATAGTAGATGGCATGGAGGTGCTTATCCTTTCGTTGTCCAACCACACAACTGATGGCATGATCGCTTGTATCACACATAATTTCAAAGGGAAGTGACCAATTTGGGCATGTCAAAATGGGTGCGGTTATGAGCACCTTCTTCAACCTGTTAAAAGAGTTTAAACAATCATTATTAAACACAAAGGGCATATCTTTAACTAACAAATGAGTCAATGGTCAAGCTATAAGAGAAACATTTTTAAGGAACCATCTGTAAAATCTTGCATGACGAAGGAATGCTCAGATGCCTTTGATGTTAGTAAGAGGTGAAAGCTTTTCAATCACTTCTGTCTTGGCTTTATCTACCTCATACCCTTGTGTGAGATCTTGTGGCCTAATACAATTCCCTCTTGGACCATGAAGTGACATTTCTCTTAATTTAAGACTAAACAGCATTCCTCACATCTTTGAAGCACTCCGTGTAAATTAAGTAAACAATGATCAAATGAGTCTCCAAAGACAAAGATGTCATCCATAAATACCTCCATGAAGCTCTCATTCATGTCTGAAAAGATGGTCATCATGCACCTTTAGAATGTGGCAAGCGCATTACATAAGCCAAAAGGCATCCGTTTGTAAGCAAAGGTCCCGTAAGGACACGGGAAGGTGGTCTTCTCTTGATCTTGTGGGTATATAATCAATTAATTATATTATGAATATCCATCAAGAAAATAATAAAAAGCATGATCAGCTACTTTCTCAATCATTTAATCCCCAAAAGGTAAGGGAAAATGGTCTTTCTTAGTGGCCAGATTAAGTTTCCTATAGTCGATGCACACTCTCCACCCTATGACGGTCCTTATTGAGATCTTTTCACCTTTTTCATTTTCTATTACTGTCATACCACCCTTCTTAGGCACACATTGCACCGGACTTACCAACTAACTATCCGAAATGGGGTAAATGATCCCCATATCTAACAGCTTCCCTACTTCCTTCTTTACAACCTCTTCCATGTTTAGGTTTAACCTCCTTTACCTCTCCCTCATTGTTTTGTTGCCTTCCTCAATGTTAATCCTATTCATCACTACATTGGGGCTAATTCCCCTAATGTCAGAGATTTGCAACCCCATTGCTCTCATCCTCTTCTTAATGGTTTCTACCTCTTTCTCTTCTTGTTCGCAATCCAATTAGTTAGAGATAATAATGGGTAGAGTATGGTTCTTACCTAGAAAGGGTTATCGCAAGTGGGCAGGTAAGGTTTAAGCTCTAAAATGGGGAGCTTAACAATGGAAAGTGGTGTGGGTGCATCTATTCTGTCTAGTCTCTCCATTTTAATTTCCTCACATCTTTCCTCTTCACCAATTTTCTCATCTCTATTCATTTCAAAAACTTCACCAACTTCCTCTCCAACCTCCTTTACACATTCATCCACAACATCAACCTTCATCCATACATTATCATCCATTGACTTCTTCAAGGATTTAGACATATTAAATTCAACTTGATCGTCACCAACTCTCAAGATAAGTTTTCCTTCATGCACATCCAATAATGCCCTACTAGTATTCATAAAGGGCCTACCCAAAATTAAGGGGCAATTTCTATCTTCCTCAAAATCCAAAACAACAAAGTCAACAATAATAATGAATTTATCTACTTTTACCAGCACGTCTTCCACCACTCCAAATGGGCTCTTAATGGATTGATCCACAAGTTGAATGAGCATGGACATTGACTTGACCTCTCCTAGCCCCATTTTTCTGAAAATAAACGAAGGCATCTAGTTAATACTTGCACCTAGATCACATGAACATTTAGAGAATTCAAAATCCCTTATAACATAAGGAATAGTAAAACTCCCTAGTTCTTTCAATTTTGATGACACGTTGCTAGAGATGATAGAACTTCAATTCTATGTTAAGGTAATGATAGGGGTCAAATTGATATGATATTCTTGATTAATTTGTTGAATTATGACCCCCTAATTCAGTTTTTAATTGTTTAATTAATGTCTTATAATGTTTGATTTGCATATTGGAGCTTAAGGATGCAAATTGGATCAAAAACATCAAGAAACACCCCTTGTTCTGTCCATTAAGGGCACTATAAGAGGGTGTCGTTGTCTGATGATCTAGGGGCCATTTAACTCTCTAGGTTTCGAGCTATAACGACACCCTGTGGGGTGCCGTTGTAGGGTGGCAGGGTGCCGTTGAACTCCAAATCAAAAATTTTAGCTTGGTATCTTGCAGATTTCAAACTTGGCATAATATCCATTAATTCCCTTATCTTTTGGCATGTGAGAGGAGGCTTCCAAAGTCTGCATACAACCAAAATAACACAAGAACATGTGGAGAATAATTAGATTTCAAATCAACTTAGTGATAGAAGCTTTAGCTTCTCTCTTCCTCTTTTTCTTAGATAGTTTAGGCTTTAAACACTTGTAATTCGAGTTTTAGAGTGTATTTTTTAGTTTTGTAAGTTGGAGATTGAAGCTAAGACATACATTTGAGTTTCCAAACCATCATAGGGGGTTTTCTAACTCATATCATTATCTATTTTCTCCTGTTTTCATATTAAATCCAAGTTCATGTTCTTATGTGTATATCTTTTCATAATCTTTGATTTTCTTGCTAGATCTTATGGATTCAAGACTATGTTGATGTCCAGATTAAGTTAAGAGGTTCAAAACTTGTTCAGAAGGGTTCTAACATGTTTTGTAATTTCTTAACCACTTTATTTAGCCTATATTTAGAGATCTATCAAAGTATGTGGCCTAAGATGCATGTTATGTATGCTTTGATAATCATGTGTGCTTAAATCCATTTTTCCAACTTTGGATTTGTGTTTAAATGTTTTAGGATAGTTTGAATGCATGTTATAAGGTTTGATTTTGTTTATTGAAGCTCTTAAAGTTCTAATTTTGGCCTGATCAACTAAGATTAGAGTAAAGATAATCTAGGAT
>JAOXYD010216010.1:0-19614 GCA_028565735.1 Pinacopodium congolense
CCCTGACTTGCCCTAGCTACTTAGTTAGGTTAGTTAGGTATTTTATTATTTGGTAGCTTACGACGAGCTTCACCAAACCCTTTACAACAATCTTAGTTAAAGGCCAAGAATAACCTTTTTGACAATCTTGGTTAAAGGCTAAGAGAATCTTTCCAACAATCTTGGTTAAAGGCCAAGAGGAACCTATCCAACAATCTTGGTTAAAGGCCAAAAGTACCTTTTCACAATCTTGATTCTAAGGCCAAGAGGAACCTTTAATAATCTTGATTCCAAGGCCAAGAGTAATTTATCAATCTTCTTTCCAATGGGTCAAGAGTAACCCGAACAAAACAATCAAATTATACAAATTTTTGGACTACAAACACAGCCCCTAACTTAGGCTACCAAAGCCTGTACTCAAGCTTATATAGGCTTATATAGTTGATAATTGTGCTTTAGTATGTGTTTTTCTAATTATTTGGCATGTTTTTCTTGCATAATAAGTTGTTATTATTGTGTTTTAAGATTTATTTTGTATTTTTTTATTTAGCATAATCTTTTTTATTATTTTAATAATGTTTGGTATTAATTTGGAGTAAGTTTTAATCATTTAAGTGTTTTGTGTTAGAATTAAATCTTATTGGTGTATTTATCTATTATATAAGATAAATTAAAATTTGTTGTTTGAAAAAGAAAAAAAAAGCATTAAAGAAGATTGAAAATTGAAGATTGAAGATTAAAGAATGAAGAATGAAGAAGCAAAAAGAACTAAGATGCGAACATTGCAAAACTAGGAGTTTTGCATAAATCGAGGCAAATGTTTTAGGAAGATTGGCTTCATTTCTATGCCTACCAAAAGCTCTTCTCTTAGGTGGAAAATATTCCACTAAAAGGCAAGCTCATACTTTGATGAACCATTTCTATGCCTGGCGAGAGCTCTTCTCTCGGGTGGAAAATATTCCACTAAAAGGCAAGCTCATGCTTTGACGAAGTCAAAGCCTTCACCAAATCTGAACCCACCTTTCACTAGGCCAAGACCTGCTGCTGGTAAGAATGCGTGGGCTCTCCGCATGGATGTTGATGAGGGAGGCTTTACGCGAGAGCTGAGAATGTGTGGGCTCTTCGCATGGATGCTAGTAGGGGAGGCTTCAAGCATAGGCTAGCGAGGGACCTAGAATTGTCACCTAATTGCTAATAGACTTGTCACCTACCTGCTGCTGGACTTGAGCGTGGCCTGCCTGGCTTACGGACTGAAGTGACTGGAGCTCACCAACATGGACCAAGCTGCACACTAGAGCTGAATGGACCAAGACTAAGACACAGGAGGGAGCCTTAAAATTCACAGTAGTTGGAAAATTAAAAGAAAAGGGTAGCAGCCTTAAAGAGACAATTTCAGACAAAAAACAAGGAGATGCATGCGAGAGTTTTTTGGACAAGAAAAGGAAACGCAGGGAAGCACACAGCAAGAGTAGCTAAGGTAGATTCAGAAAAAAAGGAGGGAGGAAGCAAGAGAACAGCACATTGAAATTAATCATCTAAGTTTCCTCTCTAAGCAACCATATAAATTCCAAAGCTTCAAGAGTTCATCAAGTTCTATATTTTATTTTTAATTTTATTTTATTTTATTTTTAATTTAATTTAATTTTATTATGTTTTACATTTCCAAGAATATAGACTTGATTGAATTTATTTTTATTATGAGTGGCTAAAATACTTTTAGGATTTTTTGTTTGAATTAATTGGGATTCTTTGGTTATTACTTTAATTTTAGAAATATTTGTGTTGTTTATTGAGTTTAAACCCTACAAAAAATCGTGAGATTGAGTTGGGTAATTTTTCTTAAATGTACAATGAGAGTTGGAATTTAATAGACCTATAAACAACAAGTTATTAATTTATTAGGAAGAGATTTCGGTAAATTATTATAATGCCTATATGATAGCTTCATATCTAGTTGAATGTTTAGGAAAGGCTTTGCATGTCGAGAGATCCCAAAGTTAATCCTAGATTATTTAACTAGTGATATTTAGTTACACCTTAAGAGAGGATAGCTAAAATATTAGGAAATCTTGGGTCAAATATAAATTAGATCGATTAAACCAACGGGGAACAAATAGGGATAACAACAAGTCATATTCTTAAATCTTGATTTTCTCTGAATTTTCGTTTGTAGCGTTGCGATTGGTTGTGCTTCTCTCTTTTTCTTCCTATTTTTTGTGTTTTATTTGATTACTTTTATTTTATTTGTTTAAATCAATTTCTTAAACAAAGTGTCAGCCAAATTGATAGGGTGTCTAGATACAATCCTCGTGGGATCGATATCCATTCTTTACTACAAGTACGACCCTTATACTTGTGGTATTGAGCATAAAACTCATAGTTTTGGTTTTTCAATTAATCAATCCAAATTTTTTTAACGTTGTTGTCGAGGATTGTTTTGTGTAGCATCTTATTTAATTTGATTGACTTTGATTTGAGAATTTTTTATACTCTTCCTTGTCTATTTTTAGGTGTATGAATACAAGGAGCACGAGATGGTCCAAAAAGCTTAGTAATGCAAGGATTCAAGGAAAAGAGGGGATGATCCCGTTTGACATGGTGACAGCTCTTCAAGTACAAATTTCAGCACTTAGCAAGCAATTGAGCAACTTACAAGGTACATCTTCCTCTTTTATTAGACCTGTGCAGCTTCAATTTGAATTATGTGGGCAGGACAACCATAACACAAATGATTAACTTTTGATGGAGTCATGGGCATTTAAGCAACCAAGAGCTAACAACCCTTATTCTAATGATTATTATTCGGAGTCGCAAAACGACCCATATTTTTCGTGTAATACTAGCAATGTAGGTGGCCACGCACAAGAACCTCCCGATTTTCAATAAGATTGTAGTGACCCAATTCTTATATATATAGGAATCCACTATTTAGAGAGTCATTTCACATTTATAATTGTGACTTGCATTTCATATACCTACTTAACTTGTGATTTTGAATAATGGTCAAGGTGTTAGATGCATTTAATTGATCATTTTCGGGTATAAGTGATTTTGATGTGCTTATCGGGAAAATGTGAATTTCTTTGTGCCTTAACTTATAAATTTGTGGTTTGGAATGACTAAAGGGATGAAAAGTAAGGGATTAGTGTCATTATAAATGTTTTAGGAAATGGAAAATTGTGAATTGATGAATTATAAGATGTTGTAGGGAGGAGTTTTTAATTTACACGTCGTTGGAGTCAAAATTTGATTTCATGACTAAAATATAGTCTAATATTTTTACCCATTTTCTATCTTTATAAATTGCGAATTTGAAGGAGAATAAGGAAGAAATGTTGTAGCCTTAAGGCTTAGTAGGATTTTGGAAAAAGAATCAGGTCAAAAGAATACGTATAATGAAAGATATGGTTGTTTTACTAAATCTGCTCATGTTAGGTTACTGATTCTGGAACCATAGATGTTTCATTTTAATTGAGGGCCTTGGAGTTAGAATTAGGGTGTGTACAAAACATAACAATTGTTAATATATGTCGTATGGATATGCCTATAAAATTTCATAATCAAATGAGCCTTGGTTAGTGAGTTATGGTGATTTGAACAAGGGATGACAAGTGGCATAGAGTGATTGGTGGAGTATAAACCAATGAGAACGTGACATTTTGACCAATTATGTTTACTTACTTACCACCATCGGTTTTTAACCATTTTGATCCCAATTTCAAGAAATTTCTTCCTCTTTCTTCTTCCTCCTTTGTTACCTTCAATCCCTAACCCTAACATACATGATTCTTACAAAAATTAAGCCAAACTTTGGAGTGTTTTGAAGATCTTGATGAGCTCTTCCAAACCCCTCTTCTCCTACCTCGATTAGAGCACGGATTTGCACGGTTAAGGAGCTAAAAAGGGACTTGGTTAAAGGATAACAAGTAAGTGTATCATCCCTCTTGATAAAGCATGAAAGCATGAGATGTATGTAAGTGTGTAGAGTTGAAATAGGCATGAGATTGGAACAGTATACATGAAAATTGAGGTTAATTTGATGTCTGACATTTCGATCCATTTTTCATGAACTTAGGATTCAAATATGAAAGAGCCTTAAGAATAAACGTTATATCTCTAGATGTTAGTGAGCTATTGGTGTAAGAATCATGTAAAAAGGATGAATATAACTAGAGTTATGATCATTCTCCTGAAACTGCTTGTGGTATGCCGTGTTCTGGAACACCATAATTATTTCTTAGTTTTGAGGTACTTAGAGTCAGTATTTGGAGTAGGTCAAAACATGATAATTGTAGAGTAACGTCTTAGTGAAACATTGGTGAAAGAATCGAATTCATTGGATGAGTGAAACTCAATCTATGGCTCCAAATCACAATGTAAGTATGTAGATTAAATGCAAGTTCCAATTATACATGCGAAATGACTATCTAAATAGAGGATTCCTATATATATACAGGAATTGGGTCACTACATTTTTTAAAGAAAAGAAGGATCAACAAAATAAACTATCACAAAATATTGCATAAGATGAAACTATCAATTCCAAAAGTTGAGAATCAAATAATAAGGTGCCTTACATATGTTTTATAACAACTAATGATGCGATATCCTCTAACTCAAACTCTTTTAATGAGGATGATTATAATGATAATGATGATGATTTGTCTTATGAAAATTTTAGTTATTATGCACCATCTTCTAAAGCTCAAGCTAAAAAAAAGTTTCCTACATTTTAGTATGGTTCATATTTTAAACCTAGAAAACATAATTCATAAGGCAAACATAGGTAAAATTAGCATGTGATGCCATACTAGAAGAGTGTACAATATGTTCCCTATTAATATATGTCTCTTTATCATCAAAATAGAATAAAACAAGCTCACAATCATCACAGGACACTATACAAGAAAAATGCATATGTTTAGATTCAATATAGGATAAATTTTCATCAAAAGAATACGTTATATGACTTCATATATTAATCTCACAATCATATAAGGAGAGCTTTTATCCCCCACACTTTTAAAGAAGACTTAAAAATGCATATAGGCCACAATTTTGTAGATCTTTCACTAACATTGTTATTGAAATAATAGAGGTTCCATAATTTTTAAAAAAAGTGGAGGTTCCATTCCCTATTTTAGTGATAACAAAACACAATTACTAGTAATGATCTTTATTTTATAAATAACTTTAAATATAATAATATAAAAGTGATTCAAGTCATGCAATATTAAAATCAAGAAACACCTTATGAGGAACATAGAAAACTAAACATAAAATTTCTAAACCTTTCAAGTGAAAGATAAAATCAAGACTAAGGATGATCAAGGCATAATACATCTACACATTCAAATGTAATTTTTATTATACTTCTGGCTTAGTCATTTTAATAATTTAGGGGTTCACCATATATAAATATATCATCTTTCTAACTCAATTATCAAACGAAATTAAGGTTTTTATTTGAAATAAAACCATTTCAACCTTTAAAATACTTTTTAGTGAATCCTTTAAGAAATTTTAAGTCAAATTTTTATCAAGATAGTGAGTTTGATAATTTGAAAAACTTAGTAAAGCATGAAAATGTATTTTGAGATATATTAATCAACAAATACAAGTTATTAATGGATCATTATTGGGTTTTTTGGTAGATTGGGTGACTAATATGTATGTGTGGTTGTCTAATACATCTTAAAAGGAAGAAAATATTTATATCATGAATTTGTAACGACACTGGTTGTTAAATTAGTCGAATAGTACAGTTTATTGTTTAACTAGTGTTTCTATGTTTTATAGTCTGATAAGACAACATTTTTTATATTATGAATCTATATTAACCTATTAATCGATACATTGATGGACTAATGTCTTATATTGGTTGACTAATGTTACCATTATCTAACAATGTTTTTAAGTTTCTATGGCAACTAAATATTTGAAATTTTAATTTTTGAAATAATTTACAACATTTGAGTGTTAAAATAATATTTAAAAGGTTTTTTAGAGTATTTTCAAACATTCATACATTGAAAGTGAAGTGATTATAAGCTTTAGAATATTGATTTAAGAAAGCAAGATCATTAAAGCTGTAAAGGCTTTCTTTAGGGGGCATTTTCTTCTCTTTAATTAATTAAGAAGGCTTTTGGTTGCTCTTTGCTTGTAGGGAAGATTGTTAAGGTTTATTCTTTACTTGGGATAAACAAAGATAATTGTAAGAAGTTTTCTCTTTACCTAGTTAAAGAAGAGTTAAACGGAATTTCAAGTGAGACTTCTAGAATGGATATAAACAAGGATTAATTAAGAAACCATCATATAATCAGTTTGTAATTTCTCTTCCCTAAAATCTTTACATTCTTCTTTTTTTATTAATCAAATTGACTTGCATTGTCATTCCACATCATCAGTATATTATAACTTTGTTAAATTTCATCCTTAAGTTGTAAAAAGATTTTTAATTCATCAACACTTAGTTCATTCCCTCTTAAGTGCCATTATAGACTAACAACTTCCAATTAATGTCACGTGAAATGTTACTTTTGTGGTAATTTTGGATATATCTATACAAATTGCTATTTAAAATAATGTTTGTTAAATAAAACTAAAAGAATATGAGTTGAAAAAGTTTAAAAGCTAACTCCTAATAACCTCTGTTTATATAGGTCTTAAATATATTGAATATTTATTCTTGTAGATCAATATTAAGTGATATCATATGAATATTACCTCCATTAGTGTTAAATGAGGATCGACTATGTTATTTCTAACAATTGATTTCAAAATGAAAATAATCAAGAGCCCTTATGTGAGCCAAGTAAGGAAATTAGTATCAAAAGACCAAATGTTGAACCAAGAGTTGACCACTTAAAGGAGCTTGTTGCTAAAATATGCCTCCAAGTTTGCAATCATATGGTTTATCATTGCTTGGAAAGTCTCTGTAGCGTCACTGCCTACATAAGGCTATAGGACAAGATTTTCAAGTTAAAGCAACTCTTTAGATGCCTCAGGCTCACTTCAAAACATATTGATGCTTCTGCCTCCTAATCTCCCTTTAAGTAATGTAGAAATAAGTTCATTTTGATCAACATGACCACCTCGTCTAATGTTAATAAGAATGCCCTTTGGACCTAATGCATGAATGACTTGAGGATTGATGATGTGGTAGGTTTCCTTAGTTAATGAGCAAGCCAAAATGAGTATTTCACAACTTTAAGACAAATTAATGACATTTGGATAGTATTTATAATAATTTGGATATAGTTTATGAGACCTCGAGTGGTAACTTATGGAGTAATCAAATGCTTCAGCTTGCCTTGCAATTGCATAAACCAATCCTGCCTAATCCAACAATTCAAACTGATTTTCCACTAAATTAGAAAGTTGAGACAATTGTGTCAGTGTATCACGGTAAAAATCAAAACAGAAAAAATGAAAGAAAAGAAATTCAGCTTTTAGTTAAGTATAACATAGAATGAAGCTTTATAAGAAATTTCTTATTTATGGTCTACATTTTATGCCTTAATTTGAATGGTCAATGATGATAACCAAAAGCTAATATGGAATCCAAGTTTCACCATTACACAATATAAGTCAAAAGCAAATAAACCAGTGATGAATTTTTATGTGTTTGACTTGGACCTTAATCCTTCTTAGCCCAATGACCTGTGCAACCTATTAAGATTAGGCAATGAAAGACAACAACTTTTTTTATGGTAATATACAAGGATCGATCATCTTCACAAATGATTACCCTTTTATGCATGTGTACTAAAAAGACTGAATATGTACAATATATACACAGTTGTTCAATTATATCAAGTCTAGGACAAATTTATTTGATCATACTATTTCAGAAAATTTAAGCTAATGTCCTCCACCTCAAATTTATTAATGAGCTTAATAAGTCCATAAAATAAACACGATAGGAAACCCACATTACTACTATAACAAACACTAAACTAATAAACATGAATATAAGATGAAACCCCATTAAAAAAACCTTTGTTGTCAATTGAAAGTCACCATCTTTTGACTTTTAACTTCTCACAAACCCATCAACAACATAAACCTTCCTCAAAACCCCCATAATCAACCCAACTATAAGATCATGCTCATCATCAATCACCACACCTGGAGTGTTGGTGACTTTGATTGTGACGCTTCCTTTGACTTAATCCAGGATTAATGTCATAGCACTCCACAATTCATAATTTATGAACAATCTCACATAATCTGAAAACAGAAACTATCAGTGTCAAAAGTTTGATTGTACATAGATATCTAATTCAAAAGTACAATACTTAAAAGTATATACAATACAAAAAAATTTGAACCACTGAGCAAAATATACTATATTGCTAGCCCCTACCTAGTCTCCAAGATATTAGTCTTGAGCACTAGGATTATTAGCACTCACTCTATCTCCTGAAATACTATAGTCGCAAGGGATAAGCTGCTTACTCAGTAAGGCTTACCTTAGGTCTCTTTACTTAAAGGATAGGAGGAAAAATTGTCCGAACCTTCCCTTGTTCTTTTATGTTTAAGTCTGATGAGAATAATATTCTACAACTAGCAATTCATTTATTTTCAAGCCGACCCCTTTATTGTCTAGTATTTGATTGACGAATCCAATAGAAGGGATTGGGTAAAGAGTCAAATGTTTTGGTACTTCCTCTTGGTCCTATCAAACTAGATATTATATAACCTGGGAGGTCGAGTGGTTCAAGGTGTAGCATTGGAACTGCTATGTAGGCTTTTGTTTTCGAACCCCTCTCTTTCTGTACTTTCACCAAACCTAACTTATCAATGTTACTACTCGCAATGTATCTAATCACATAACAATAGATAACTTTATTCTAATAGTTAGATTGTTACTTGATATAGATTTTATATTCCTCATTTATGAACTTTATAATATAATCCTCAATTGAAAATAGAAATAATAGAACAATAAATACTCATGTAGTGTGTAAATTACATAAACAGTATCCAACATATCAAAAATACGTTTAAGTGAATATAATATGATTATTTTATTATTAAATTCATTTATGTTATGAATCTAAATATTGTATTATTCTAGCCCTATGTCAAGTAATAGGTGTATATCTAATAATCTACCGACTACTCTCATCATGTCATCTCAAACATCATCATATGGATAAGAAAAATAATATATAACGGCATAGGATACCTCACTCACTTAATCTCATCTAGTTCCCCAATACCATTTTTGTACCTAGCCACAGGTATAAGGTATCCTTGAAACTCAGGACACCCTGATATCACTCTAGTACCTAACCTCTGGTATAGCATATCCCTGGAACTCAAGATGCCCCAATGCCTGCTCCATAGATAGGTACCTAACCACGTGTCACTCATATCTCAAATGCTCATTAATTGAAGACCATCGATATAGCATATCTTAGGCATGCCACTAATTTACTACAGTTCTTTAATTCAATTTTTCATAAACCAATCTTAATATACTTTTATAAATGGAATTCATCAATTTTAAATATAATACACAGCTGAAGAATGTAAAGATCACGTTTTTTAATAATCAAGGGATATATGCCATATAACGCAAAACCATACACTAATTTCACATTTCTAAATTTATCAAGCATTATCAGTCATAAATTGTGTAATATATATCATCACTGTCAACACGTTTTGTTTTACCAACTAATTATTTAATTGTTTCTTAAAACTCGCATATTTCTAAAAGTACACATATTTGGTTATTAATTGTCTATTTTGTACAAATATCACATTAAATATGCGAAGAACACATTTTAAAAATAAATAAGCACAATTTTGTATTTAACACACAATTATAAGGATGCATTCTAAGGTTAACCTTACCTGGTCTTTAGAATCAATCAGTCCAATCCTCTATCTGATCCAACTTCACAACCTAAATACATATTTATAAAAAAAAACATATTAGACTAAATAAATCATATGTTATAAAACCTAACTCCAAAATTAAATCACACTTGCTTTCGGTGAATACCAAATGTATATGCATATAGAATGCATTCAATGTTTTCTTTATCCTACTCAAATACACCTAAATTTAAAGAGATTTTCAAAAATCCAAGAAACAAAAAATTCCCAAAAATTTTAGACCTTTTAAAAGCATGAAGTGATTCCTTTAGAGAATATAAAGGATAGAAAAAACATAGGAAAGATTGACAAATGGTCATGGAGTTGTCTTCTTTTAAAGTCATGGGCTATAAATTGTTTCTATATGAGACAAGTGGCCATTGAGTCATCCTTTTCAAGAAAAATGGCCATGGACTACTTCCCTTAAAGACATGTTGCTATTACACTAATCCCCTCTCTTCGCACCTCTTTAATTCAATCTTGTCCAATCATACACTGTAACTTGCCACAATCTCCAAATTAGGCAATGCATTTATTTGTTCAACATTTGCTCCAACTTTGGTGCTAGCCACTATTGCCCTAATCATCTCTTGGTGGTCCTTCAAAAATTCATGGATAGAGGAGGAATGGTTTTGCCAAAGTCTAATGAGATTGAAGTAGGTTTCAAGTTTTTTTCAAATATGGATGCATTAGGCATGTCATTAAGACTCCAATTAAGTTCATTAAGAGTAAGTATGAGAAAGGAAATGAAATAGTAAAGATTTCATGAATTTTTTGTGAAGGGCTTATTTTGGACTTTATTATAATTAGTAAGTCATTTTATGGATAAACGTGGCTCTTTACTTTATTTTCCTTCATGTTAATTTGTATGTTAGAAGCAATGTTTAAAATATTGGTTTACACCTCAGAACAGTACCATACCATTACTGCCCAATAATGGTATCAGTACAAAAAAAACGTTTTAAAATTATAAAATGATCCCTGAATTTTGTAAAATCTGCAAAATAGTCTCTATATATATTATGAATCTCCTATAAACATATTTCAACATATTTCAAAGATTCAATCAGTACAATAAATATAATACAATTTTCATACAATATTTATATTCGTTAATATCAATTTTTTACATATTATTCAAATAAATTCCAATGTGAATTAACATAAATAAAAGAACAATCATCAAACTATCATAACTTAATATCAGTACATCAAAATTTTATGAAATAATAACAATATATAACAAAAAAATTATTACATATATTAATATTAATTTTCATCTATTTCTCAAATAAATTTTAACTTGAATTAATATAACAAAAATAGTAGAAACATAAATACACATGAGAAAGAAGAAATGAACATAGTTAATGAATTATTAAAGAATCATACAACCACAATGTTAAAGTAACAAATTATAAGAAGCACATCATCAAAATAAGATCATCCTAAAAATCTGTAATCATACGCTGATGTTGGAGAGAGACGGGATCTCAAATCATCAATCTGTGCCTATATCCCTATGAAGCAAGGAAACCACCTCTTCTAACTGATCTCTCATGCTCTCTCCATAAATAGTAAGCTTTCTTTAAAGTAAATCAATTCAATGATAAAGTGAAATTTAGGTTAGAGGAGGAGGATTATAAGATGTAACCTCATCATTGATGTGTAAAGATATATTGTGACTCGAATCAGGCTCATCAGCATTAATAGGAGGAGGAGCAAGATGCTATAGCTACTGATGTGGTCGAGTTATATGACCATTAACAATTTGATAACCCATGCACTTTAGAGTATATTTATATAAAAAAAAGAGCGAATCTTAAATTCATCTTCCATGGAAGGAGTGTCAAAGTGTTGGAAGATGCGACCTAAAATGAGAGAGTAAGGAATGTTTTGACTCTTTTCTTATAACGCATAAAGTGGATCATATTGTGAAGAACAAGATCTCTTAAATGAAATTTTTTCTACTACCATCATAGTGGAAAGAAATCAAAGATCATCTAGGCCTAAATCATTAAAATGACCACTTGAGGAAAGAAATTTATATATAATAAAAAATTATATAAATGAGGGATTGCATTCAATCCGCTCATATCTTTATGATTTTCGATAATTCCTTCTCGCTAGGAAGTTCAAAAATATTCTTTATTCTAAAAGGAATGGAATGTTGAATATCACTATATGTAGACAAGCAATCATAGTGAGAAACCACTTGAGGGATTTCAATTCTTAATATGTTATTGATAGAATCTCTTGTAAAATAAATGGAAAAATGTTAAACTTTAGAAATAATAAAATACTAATCTCCATCTCTATATTCTCTAAGATTGCAAAAGAAAAGTCTAACCTTGGTGAGACTGATGCTAGACGTAAGAGTAAGAATGGATTCCCACCATTGATTAATGAAAAACTGAACAATTCCATACTAATTATAATGATCTAAATAAGAAGAAGCAATAAGGTGATTTTCATGAAGATTTCTAGAGGCAAAATCTTGAAACTATAGAGAATCGATATCAAAATATTCATCTCTTAAATAACACGAGATCTCCTACTTATAAAAGTACCACCACCTATAGTTTTAATCACGATAAAACGTAAACAAATAAAACTTGAAAGAGACTTAATGGAAAGTTGTAAGAGTTGAGATATAAGAAACCTAAGAAGGTTCTAAGATAGAGTTTTATGCATGGGTATCATTTGTTTAAGGCTAATAAGACAACTTGCATATGGAAAAGAAAATACATGTCCATATGTGAAACAAATTCTAAAATCCTAGATGCTCCTTTATGAGTGCACGACATACCTCTTGACAGATTGAAAACATTAACGACCTAATCTTAACCAAATAAAATGCAAATGATGATTTTATAAGCTCATTAATATATCTAATTACATTAATATATATTCAATTTGATAAAACATAACATAGTTTCACTTAAAATTCAAAAATCCCCTCAATTTCTATATTCCTAAAATTGGAAAAAATTAAATTATATTAAATTAAATGCAATTAATAATTCTATAAGTTCATTCATATATCTAATTATATGAATATACATTCAATTTGATAAAACATAACACGATTTTATCTAAAATTTAAAATTATCTCATTTTTATATTCCTAAAATTGAAAAAGTTTTAAATTCTACCAAATAAAATACAATTAATGATTTTATAAGCTCATTCATATATCTAATTATATGAATACACATTCAATTTGATATAACACAATAATTTCTATATTCCTAAAATTTGGAAAATTTCAAATTCTATTAAATCTAATGCAATTGATGATTCTGTTAGCTCATTCATACATCTAATTACATGAATATAGATTCACTTTAATCAAACCTAACACAATTTGGAAAATTTCAAATTTCACTAAATCAAATGTAATTGATGATTCTATTAGCTCTCACACATCTGATTATATGAATATACATTCAATTTGATAAAACATAATACAATTTCACCTAAAATTCAAAATTCTCAATTCCAAATAATTCTACCTAATTTTAAATTTAATTTAATTTATATGAATTCATACCAAATTAAACTTCTAAAATGCTGAAAAGTGATGAATTAAATACTAATTAATAACTAATTAAATGATATTGAAAAATTCCAAATATTAAAGTTAAGAAATTTACCAATTTCATCTAAAATGATTCAATTGATGGAAATTGATGTAGATGTTAAGAAGATGCTAAGGTTTCCTATCACCTATCGGAATCTAGTTTAAAATTTGAAAAATCACTAGAAAATGATTTGAAAATCAAGCCTATAAAATTGGATATTTTGTTATTGTTATTGTTTTATGAGGTATTTTAGGTTGTTAGAGTTAGATGAAGATAATGGATGAAGGATTAAACTCATATTTATGAGTTTTTTAATGAAAAAATGGATTTGTAGGAGATGGTTTGCATCTACCAAGAGAGATGAGGGAAAAGGAAGAAGAAAATGAGGGAAAAAGGCAGTGGGTGGGCATTTAAAACAAACATCGATCAATCGATACCCATGAATCGATCGACCAATGTTCGTCAATTTTAAAAATTATAGTCCAATCCTGAAATTTTTAGAAATTTATAGTAACAACCTGGTTTTAAGCCGATATTCTAGAATTGGTCCAAAATTGGCTGATACAAGTTGATGCTCTAGCTTAGTATAATTTTTTATCAAATCAGTATCGATTTTGGGTTTGAACGATGAATCGATAGTAATCACTAGTTAGAAAAGTCTATCTGAAGTAATGACAAGAAATTATCTCATAATATGATAAGATGAATAATTAAATCTAATTATGTCTTACATCTTTTTGTTCAAAAGTTCTTTCTTATTTTTGTATTTTATGTGTTATATTTTCCAAATTTAAGAAGGTTAAGATGATAACGCTTAAACATTTTTTAACCAAGGAGGTACTAATCATGTGTTTTGATGGTGACAAAACATTATTCTTATTAATGTTTAAGTTTTTTATGCATTTATAAGATAGGTAAATGTTTAAAGTACAAGATCATATAATTATGGAGCTAAGATAGAAGAGCTCAAGTATTAGATAATCAAGAGCTTAGATACCAAGGATCAAATGATAAAGATCAAGTGATGATCAAGCTTGAAGATCAAGTTTGGAAAGGTTTAGAAAAAGGGCTTAAGTTGTAAATATCGTAAACTTGATCTTAATCAATGCTTGAAAAGGGCTCTTACATTTGCATGAACATTTTCATATAGGCATATAAGAGTTGAATTATGGTTTTAATGATTAATTGAATTTGACTGTGACAATTTTCACGTTAGAAATTGAATTAAAATAACATATAGGCTAAATATTGCATAATCAAGTATTAATATGATGAATTGTTTTAATGTATGTTTTTTTTTATATATTTGAGTTAATTAAATTGTTACTTTAAGTTGTTTCTGTATGTTTAAATTTGTTTGCATATCATTGTGTTGTGAATTTTGGTTTATAGTTGGTTTAAGAATTATTTGAAAAGGTTTTAAAGTTGTTTAAATATGAAAAGTTTCATAATCAAGGTTACTTATTGTTCTTTAAATCAATTGAATGTTTTTATTAATTGAAAAGGCCTTGATATATGTTTTAAAGCTTGTTTAAAGTCTTCATTATTGTTAGGAACTTGTTTGGAAAGTTTTAAAGATGATTTAGAGCATATTTTCTGCTTTTTGGACATAAAATATTGGGCTAGAAGGAAATAAACGAGGCTGTATATGTACCGCCATGTCACCCCTGTTTCCCAACGAGTTAAATGGTAAGTGACTTAGCCTTCAATGTCGCAGTTTAACTCCCTAAGTGGTGCTGTTTTACTCCATGTCTCCAACGGCTCTTTACTCTTTTGGCATTTAAGTTCTTTTCTTCCTCTCTAATGACTATTGTTGACTTCTAACATCTCTAAACCCTTTATAAACCTATAAATATGAGTCCCTAATAGTTTTAACAAATTAAGAATCTATGAAAAACGAATTATAAGATCAAATCACTCAATCTCTTAAAGCTCTCTTTACTTTTTGCACTTTTTTCTTTCAACTTTGATTTTCTTGTTTTAAATCTGTTAATTGTGCAGTAAAATTTGTGTTTTCAATTATTTTAGATATAGACGGACCTTAGAAAGCTTTTAGTTAATTTTTTATTCATTATTTCATTTGTTTCAAGCTTTCAAAGACTCATCACCAAAATTGCCTCTGTTTTGGTGTAACTTCTGTGTTCTTCAATTTTAAACTTGCAAAACTATTTTTATTGATTTAAAATTATTATAAACATTTTGCCTAAGGTCTCAAGAGTGCATTGGATCTTTTACTTTGATTTTTAAGAACTCATAACTTTAGTTTGAGATCAAAGAACACATATTGCTCAAATCTATCAAGCCTTCCATGCAGCTCTTTTACTAATTTCAATTTGGATTTTAAATCTAATTTTGGAGCTACAAATCCATTTTTTCTATGTCTTAAGAGGTTTCTAGTATTTTGGTTTTTATTTTTAAGCTATTATATTGTTTGTTTAAGTTTAATCTTGAAGGTAACCTCAAAACTGTCTAGGTTTGACAGTTTTACTTTGCTTTTATATTAAGCCACTTGTTTGATGCCTTAAAATGTGTTTGCTCCTAATATTTATTGTTAACTTATAGATTTGGTTTTATTAGGTTTATAGAAATTATTTTGCATCATTTGACTAATTAAATTCATATGTTTATAGGCTGGAACATATAGAGTGTATGATTTGACAACTTGTGTTCATTTTGATTAAATTTGATTGTTTGATGCTATAATCACGTTTTTGTTAATTGAACTTGATTTTTAATGATCTATTAATGTGTTAGGAGGATTTTTATAATTTTTTGTTGCCTCTAAAATTTTTAGAATTGAATTTATTAAATAAGCATTAGAAAAACACTATTGAAGGTGTATATTGGTGACTTAAATTGGGGGAATTAATTTGTGATGGTTGCTAATTAGATTATAGGCTACTCTTTTCCTTTAAAATAGATTTGATAGGTTGTTCTTCACCTAGGTTGTTCTTCACCTAGGATGAAGAAAATTTGAATTGTGTTAATCCTTGAATGTGAATTGGATTGGATTAGGCCTTGCATGTGCATTAAAAATTGCATAAGGCATTGCCATTGCATTTATTGGATTTGAGTCCTTATCTTTTATTGATTTTGATCAAGGTTTAAGAAATTGTATAAGCTTGTATTTAAACTCAATGGAGCTTGGTTTAGGGGTTGTCCGTGTGGGGACAAAAATTGTATAATATGATTGTGTTAATCAAGTTACTGTTCACCCACTTAAGTAAGATTGTGATAGATTCCTCTTAATCTTAGAATAAGATTATATATAGGTTTCTCTTAACCTTAGAACAAGATTGGATTGGGTTCTTCTTGTCCCTTGTAAACAAGATTGTAAAGATTCTTCTTAGTCTTTAATCAAGATTGTTGTAAATGTTTCTTTTGACTTTATAATCAAGATTATCGTAAGGGTTACTCTTTACCCAATTAAAGTAAGATTAGTTGTTAGTTTATTTCCAATAAGTAGTTGGAGAGAAGATGTAGTCTATCTTTGGGATAGACGACCCTCTATAAATCTTGGTGTTCATCTCTTTTCTTATCTCTTTATATTTGTGCACTTGTGTTTACTTTATTATTGCATGAATTTATTTAATATTGGCATAAAGTTTGGCATACCATTTCAATTAAATTTTGGTTAGAAAATTCATTTAAATGAAATTGGTTTAAGGTGTTTAAAGTTTTTTATTTATAAAGAAAAATTTTAAACACCCAATTTAACCCGTCCCCCTCTCTTGGATGCCATAGGACTTATAATTATTATCAGAGTCTTGATCTCACATTTGCATGATTTCTAACGAAATTATGAGTAAAGATTAAAATGACACCTTGTTTTGGTCAAAAGGGTTTGGATATTCATAGGCCACCAATTTTTTTATGGTAATGACTTCTTGATGTAGAAAATTATAATCAAATTTTTTATTATGGGCCAAGATTTACATTTATGGAAAATTATTTCAAATGGCTATAATACATTTTCAAATGATCAAGAAGCTATTTCTTTGAATGAAAAGGCTATGCATATCCTGCATAATGCATTAGATATGTATATTTTTGACAAAGTATCTATGTACAAATTCGTTTTTGAGATTTGGTGTACGTTGGAGCAAATTTTTGTAGAAAACATAAATTGATGATTTATGGACCAGCGGAAATGTAGCAAACATATTTTGTTAGCAAAAGTTTATCGAAGTGGTTTTTGATATTTAAGGGAACAAGATAACATGGAGAATTTATCATACCAATAGATATTAGACCCGTTACATTAACCTAATATGAAATAGGATAGTTTTCACAAATCTTGATTCCTGAGAATCATTGGTAATGGTAGTGGTTTGTTCAAAAAGTTAGCCTTACTTCTTAGATGAGGAAATAAGATTACATTTTCATGTCCATTAGGCAACTACGACACTTAGGTTCATTTTGAAACCCATCAAGAGTAGCATCTCTAAGCATATGATTCACAAATTGCATAAATAAAGCCTATTACACCAACAATAGGACCTCTAACAGTGTTAATCAGAACACCCTTAAGGCCCAGTGCTTCAATGATTTGTTATTTGCTGATGTGGTCAGATAACAAGCAGTCAGTACTCTAGAATTTGATGCAAAAAAAAAAACAATAGGATACTACTTATATCCTATTTTCTGGCTCAATTATAGAGTTATTAACTAATTGTCTAACTCAATGCTTCCGCACTTATAGCAATTATTTTTTCGAAGCCTTCCCAACTCATTCATTCCAAGTACCTTTCTTGTGAACAAACAATACATGGAAAGGAAAATGGTGGCTCTCATTTTTTTCTTTCTTAAAAGCTAAAAATGGGTAAGATGAAGCTTAATTCTAGCATGGTACTTAAGGTCACACCACCAACACTATCTAAATATTTAGGAGGTGAAAAGAATAGGACTTGTGCTAATTAAACTACCTAAAATCATTAAACGTCCTCAAGGAATAATTAGTGTGACCATAATCATATAAGAACTTACCAAAGATTTAAACAAAATATGTTATAAATAAACAAAAGGAACAATGAAGCATATCATATACAACACTTACATATTTGGTTTCTAGGAGAGCACATAGAAAAGAACTGACATTTCTAGTTCTTAATAGCAAACCATTTGGCTAGAAAGAAGGACTAGTCAAATTTTCCTACTACACATTATACATATGTTAGTGGTTCTCTTAATAAAAGAACAAGCCATCATTATTGAAAAATGATGGTATGTTATTTTGTTTTTGTTGAAGACGATTTCTTAAATAGTTCAGGGCTTTTTTATGTTTTTCTTCGGTTTGAAAATTAACGTGCCTTAGAGTCAAAGATGGTGTACAGTTTCAAAGGTTATTTACTTATATATATATGGGTTGTGAGACACTTAGAAACATATAGACACGAGAGAGAAATCAAAAAGAAAAGAGAGACAAAAAGACCGAGAGAGAGATGAGAGAGCTGAGAGAGAAAAACTTAAGAAAATTGTTTTGTTTCTTCTACCAAATCAAGTGTGTTCTAATCTTGAAGAGTTTTTGCTTCGTGTCTTGGATTTTATATTTTTCTCTATATTCTCTTGTTAATAGTTACAAAATTTTTAATTTTTAGAACTATTTTATGATTATTACCTTTAATTATTGATTAAACAAAAACTAATAATTGTATCAATTATTTTATTATAATGAAAGATTTATTAACTTATACTCATAGTGTTTACTCTTTTAATTTAAGATACATGTTAAAAATTCAGTATCTTTTATGATAAGTTTATTGAAATATTATTATGTTATTTGTAATTGAATCATTTTTACTTCACTCGATAATTTTATATAAAATTTAAGAGAATTAATTTTAATATTCTATTATGATAAGTTGATTAGGGGATAGATTCTCCCAACGAGACGTTTTAACTACTTCAATATTAGATTCTTCCAACAAGGCATTTCAACTGCATCGATATCAAGTGAGCACCTAAACATATAAAGCAATGAACATCAACAACTATATGGAAGGAATGAATATAGCAACCATGGGGAAGCCAGTAACCAGCCTAAGTTGTCAACCCGTAGTCCTCTTCTAGGCAGCAGAAGCAAGTCCAGCGTCCGACCCGAGTCCAGCAGCCGTGCCTCAGTAGCCCAAGCCCCTTGCCTCGGCCCGCCATCCAGCGCGCC
>JAOXYD010216019.1:0-19613 GCA_028565735.1 Pinacopodium congolense
AAGGCTTGCACTAGTTGATACCATGTTATGATGTTCCCTAGATTTAGAGAGTTCAAATAGGCCTTGGCTCGATCCTTTAAGGTAAAAGGGAATAATTTCATCCTCACCGCATCATATAATAAACCATTAAATTTGAAAGTGTCGCAAATTTCTAAAAAGTTGGCCAAGTGAGTATTCAGATCTTTATTAGCCAAGCCATAAAATTGCACGTTCATCTGCAACATGTTAAAAAACGTAGGTTTGATCTCAAAATTATTGGCTTGGATTGGGGGTCATCATAATACCCCGTTGGTTGATGTTGAAACTAGCCTCACAAAATCCATGAGAGTTCTTTCATGCTTGTAGATTCCTTTCTTCAACCATTATTTCTTCTTTAACTTCTTGGTGCTTCACTTTTTGTAGTTCTCTTTTGATCTTTGTGATGTCAAAGAATTCGGCATCCTCTATCTTATTTAAGCTCCTAGTCACTATTATGTTCATGCACCTACAATCATATAAGAAAAATATCAAAAAGAAATCCTTAACTCAAATGAATTCAAATTGTATAAGATGCTAAAATTGTAATCCTCGGCAACAAAGCCAAAAACTTGCTTTCTAGTTTTAACTACACTACAAGTATACAGATCGCAACTTATAGTATAATTGATATCGATCCAACAAGGACGGAATATAGACACTTAACAATCTAAATTGCACTTGTTTAAGGTAAAATAAAATTATAGAACTTAAAAATTAAACTTAAACTAAAGAAAATTGAACAAGTTTAATTATAGAAAGAAGAAAATAACAAAGATATTCAATAAGGGAGACTTAGGGGTTGTTCTATTATTATTTATCTTCCTTTTACCTTATTGATTCAATTGTGTTTGACCTAAGATTTCCTAAAGTTTCATTACCCTCTCTTAAGGTGTAACTAATTGTCCTTAATTGAAATAAGATAGAATTAATCTTTTAATCTCTCAATCTACAAGTCCTTTCTTAAATATTCAACTAGATGTTAAGCAATCCTATAGGTAATTAATAAAATAGTTAAGATCTCTCTTCAAACACTTATTAATCTATTAATTACAGGTCTGTTAAGTTACCAACTCTTGTTACCCTAACTCAAATAAATCTAACAATCTCTCAATTCGAAGTGATTATACTCTTAACAATTAACACAAATAACTATACATTAAATCAATATAGTAAAAGTCGAATAAACAATTCAAGAATAATCCCTAAAATAGATTTAGAAATCCAAAATCATGTTAAAAAATGTGTATTAAGATTAAACATCAAAATAGAAGTAAAAGACAAATAAACGAATGAAGATGAAAAAGCCCCATTTGCTAGAAAATCTAATAGCACTTGTTAAATCTTGATTGCCCTCATTCTTGAGTTCTTTTTTTTGCGTTTTTTGTCTTCTAAAAACCTTATTTTATCCCTTGGATCTCTCCTAGGGTCATAATGTTTCTACAAGGTTAATTCTCATAACTTTTGTTGTCTAAAATAGCTTTAAAATAATTAAACACATCATCCCTAGCAATTTGCCATGTCAGCAATTTCAGCTTTCAGAACTGCTCGGTCTTTTGCCTATAGCTTTGTATACAGAGCTCCAAGTGTCACAAAGATTGGTATGTAGGCTCCTCACATGTTGGTAGAGTACCCTTTGAAATGGCGTAGCATTTGGAGTTCTATAATTTCACCTAATGCCTTTCCAAAATCAGCTTTTTGGAAAAAAAATTTCGGCTTAGCTTGTTGTGATCTTTCCTTTGTACACTCTTCATAATTCCTCATCTAACTTTGATATTTGGTGTGGTGCTCTAAATCCTAAATTTGATCCCACATCTCTTTTATATCCAAAAGTGACTTAAAATGTTCACAAAATTTCCATACAACATGAACAATCATCAAAAGCAACATAAGAAGCATCTTATTCATGAATTAATCCAATATGCACCCAAAATAATGTGGAATTTCCTCTCAAACCTAAATCAATAATCATGAATACATGTATAAAAGATGTATTATTGGGTGTTATTAGTGAATATATCCTATATTAAGCATCACTGATCCATCAATTAAATCATCAACCACAAAAGCTTTAACTGAATAAATTAGGAAAACAACCTTAAACTCTTTTATAATTGAATGTAAGTTTTCTAGGCTTTTTAGATTAGTTTTATAAATTTAATTTCGTAATCTATAATTTGGGTTCCACTAGATAATTATAATTCTTGGAGTCTTACATATACTCCACTATATTAATTGTTGCGACTGGGTCACTTGCCAAAAAGTTGGTCTGAAATTAAATGTGAATTTATGTGTTAAAAGATGGATTAATTTGAGCTAATTTTGTAAGTAAGGCTGACTGCAATTAAATGACATGAAAATTTAAGCACTTATGGAAAAAGGTTCTTCTAATTTATTCACTTGAAGTAAATGTACCTCGATTTTTAGTTAGCCTAGTATGAGTACCATAGAATTACATGTGTAGATTGCCTAAGCCATCATGTGATATTAATGTGAATTTTGATCTTTAAAAGATATTTATATGAGCTTTGATCTTTATGAAATATGTAATATATTTTATCCTATAGCATTTTTCAAATATAGGATTCCTTTCTGTGGGTAAAAGTTTATTTAAAATATCGTGTCTAAAAAAATTATTTGATACTTAATCTCAGTTGATGGATTCTTTATAATTTTTATTTCCTTTAATGTCTAATTAATATAGCAATTATTTTGTACTATTAATCTAGGATATTATGGGCATGTCCTTCATATTGATGTGCTAAGTGGATATCTTCCTAAAAATATTAATTGTTTGGAATTTTATAGGGATGAGAATTGTGATATTGTTAGAAGTATTGTCATTAAAAGCCTTACCATATTCTCATTCATTGGCTTAATATTAGAGAAGCTAATGAAATCATATGGATTAAATTTTTATTTCCTCATTTTTTATTAAGGAAAATTATTAAACACTCTTAGAAAACATTAACTACAAAACGTCTTTCTTTTACTTCCTACAATGTTCTCTCGTACCCCAAAGCTCTTGGTTGATCCCTATTTTCAAGATGATCTTTCTAAAACAATAGGGTTATGCAATTCCGTCCTTAATCTCCTACTTTTGATTTCTAAGCATATCTAGTTTTTTGTAATCCTTTCCTTTGGTCTCCTACTTTAGCCTTATCTTCCTATTTTCAAACATTCCTTTGCTTTGGTTTCCTATATTAGCTTTGTCCGACTACTATTCTTCGGCATCCTTAGCATTGATTTAGTATATTCTCTGTGACTTATGCTACTTACGTACTTAAGGATGGCAATAGCCTTCTTCTTCTTTCTTCCTTCAAACAAGTTAACTTTAGTTCTTCCCTCTTCCCTGACTAGATAGTCTATCACTCCTTCACAACCATTCTTCCATCTTCTAGCACTCTTCTTCTTATTCCATATTCACCTTCTGCCTCTTTTGATGTAAATAGCTAAAAGATAATGTGGTGTTAGGTAGTAGAAGAGTCATATCCAAAAAATTTGAATGCAATGGGATGAGTATTGTCTTCCCTCTCGTAAAGATATATATTCTCTACTAAAGAAACGTAAATTTACTATGACTAGATGATCTGATACATGGTTGGTTATTTCACCAATAAGAGAATGGATTTTCCTTGTTATGAAAAAGTGGGTTAGGAACCAATGGATAAGGTGGGGGCTTGAAGAACTAAAAATTATGGAAAATGAAATTTTTTTATTGAAATTCAGCTATAAGGCAAATATGAACAAGATAATCGAAGGAAGAACATGGCATATACACAATCAACCATTATTTCTTTAGAAATGAAAGCTTGGTATAATGGTAGGAGATGAATTTAAACACATTCCAATGTGGATTCAAATATATAATGACCCTTTAGAGTATTAGTCAACTATTAGATTAAGCTACTTGGCTAGTTTTGTAGGTAAACCTCTCTTCATGTAAGAGGTAATAGCCTCTATAAAGAAGCTCAGTTTTGTTAGAATATGTGTAAAGGTGACGAGGTGAAGTTCAACAGAACAAATTCCTATCACAAGACTCAAGGATAAAGATTAAAATATCTTGATAGAAGATAAGTTTAAAATATCTTATCAATGGAAACCAATATAGAAGTAGACCTTAAGAAAATGAAATATAATAAACAAGATGTTGAAACAAGGGGGAATTGGAGAAATATATAAGTTAGAGAGCTTAAAATAATTTTAGGAAGATTTATAGAGGGATAAACTAATCGAAGGTTTGACCCATAGTAAAAGGTCATTAGAGGTTAAAGAGGAATATCATGTTGATGCCATAGTTTCATAGGATAAATTAGTTGAAGTTTCTACTCCTAATAACATGTAATTAGACGCTAGAGAAAGCATTCAAAGGTCTATTAAGAAGAGTGAAGTGGTTAATCCAAATATCCTGATAGCAGTTCTTATAAAAGAGACTTAAGCCATCTTAGAGAAAAAGCTGCCAGGGGGAGGCTAAACAAAAAGTTATAGACTTATAATAGAGGAGGTAGGTTCATTCATTACCTAGAAACAAAAGGTCCTAGCAAGTAAAAAACTTCTATAATATTGTACTCTGTGAGTGATTTAGAGCATAGTGAAGTTTGCACTAATACTGGGAAATGATGGTTTTATTAAAGTCAAGATTAGGAGATTAACTAGGATGGCCAAACAAAAGGTATCCTTATCATCCCCTTTATCATGTCTCTAGTTGTTTGGAATGTTAAAGTAGCCCCAATAGACAATAAGAAGCATCAAAATATATTAGGAAAATTAAGCTTGGATTCATAGGATTTTTGGAGACTAGATTAAGGTAGGTTATATGCCTAAACATTGGTTCTTGAAAAGAAAAAGGTTATTATTTATTCACCCACAAAATCACTATGGTAGAATTATAATAGCTTATGATCCTTAAATGTTCAATGTCATTAAATCCATAAAGATTGATTAATATATCCATTTGAAACTCATCTTAGTTAAGTTTGTGCGTCATTATGGTCTTTGTTTCTAATTTTATATTTCATAGAAACTCCCTCTATGTAGCTATCTTAGATCTAAAATTGGTGATAGACTAACCTCAGACATGTGATTTTAATTTTAATTTATTGGAGAAAGAAACTAAAAATATATTAAATCACTCAGGGACTTATAAGCAGATTAGATCAACATTATCAATCTTGGTCTGACAGACTTAAAGCAAGAGGGTTACTATTATATTTGGTGTAATAGATAGTTTATGAGGAATCTATTGAGGAAGATGGATAACGCATTGGTAAATAATTTTTGGCCTTATGGCTTCCCTTCCTTTAAGACTATGGTTTGTAATCCTTCAATTTTAGATCATAGTCCCATTAAAATTCACAATTTGTCACCTAAATAGATATCATCACATCCTTTGAAACTTTTAAATTATCTAGCAAGAATTTAAGGATTCTAAGAAATAGTTAAAGATGTTAGGGAGAAGGATATTCATGGCAATGTTATTCAAAGAATTTAAACAGACATCACTCAATTCTCAAACAAAATTCTAGGATATTATGACTCAAGCATGGTGACAATAACTCTTCCTTCTTTCATAAAGTTGTACTTCATTAAAGGAACATTAACAAGATCACTCTTCTCATTAATGAAGATGGAATTCACTTGTAGGAACAATAAAAAATCAAGGCTAAATCCTTTATACTTTCAGAATCTATTAAGGAAACAAGAAGCCAGTCAGTCCTACGCTTAACTAATTAACAGACTTGATAAGCCATGTGGATGCAAAGGAAACTAAGAATAGTTTATGATCTATTAACCTAAGGCCCCATTACCTGATGGTTAGAATTCCTACTCCTTTCAAAAGTATTAGAGTGTTCTTAAAGAACCTTTCATTGTAGCTACATAAGAATTCTTATAGACTTACAAGAGGCTCAAGGAGGTAAATAAAACCTTCATTTACCTTGGCCCTAAGATCTTTAATTCTAATAAACTCAATGACTTTAAAAACATTTCATGTTGTAACACAGTGTATAATTTAAATTTTGAGATTTTAACATTAAGAATGAAAAAGGTATTGGATTCTCTAGTTTTCCCAACTCAAGTAGCTTTCATTAATTTTTCAAAAAGAATTAATAGTAGCTTTCATTAAAGGAAGGAATATTGTAGATAACATCCTCTTGGCTCAAGAATTGTTCAAAAAATTTAACAAGAGGAGACTAGTAAAGAACTATGTTATTAAAATGGAATTTTACAAGGCCTATGACTCAATCAAATTAAGCTTATTAGAAGAGTTGCTGATAGGAATAATTTTCCACCTTTTTCTTCATCAAATGCTTAATGGCTTCATCTCTAAATACTTAGTGTGGTTATCCATACTTTAAAGGAATGAAAGGTTTAAGATAAGAGGACTCCATTTCTCTTTATCTACTCATATTATGTATGTAGTTCTTAACTTGCATCATCACCAAAACATAAATGTTTAGGAGAGATCAGAGCTTTATATATCTCTACTACTGCAAAAAGTTGTCAATTTTCCACCTTGCATTTATAGATAATATAATGCTATTTTAGAGGGTTGAGAGGTAATCAATGTAAATCTTAATAGAGTCCTTAATGAAATTTAGTGTAGTGTCTAATTTGTAGGTGAACTTGTACAAGAGTCACATTATCCTATTTACAATAGTTGAGAATTTAACAAATCAGTTGCAGCTCTGATTGAGACAAAACTATAGCAACTCCCTATTAAGTATTAAAGTTTTCCTATCATATCTTATAAACAAATATTCAAGGATTACCCAACACTCTTATATAGGATATACAATAAGCTAGAATGATGGTACAACAAGTCTCTCTCTTTTGCAGGGAGAGTTCAGTTAATCATTTTAGTATTAAGTAGCCTTGATATTTATTAGACTTCCCACCTATTACTAGTAAAAAAGATGATAAAAAATATTGAAAATATTATACGAAACATCTTATGTGGAGGGGATGTAAACAATAAAGTTAAAAAAAATGTGAAATAGGTATAAATTTGCATATTAAAAAGGGAGGGAGGATTGAGAATTCAATTTGTTATGACATCTTCAAAAATCAGCCTATCAAAAAGGATAAGGAGGATATACACATATAAACACTTCTTTTGGGTTAGATGGGTGCACATGTATTTCGTCAAGATAGAAGCATATAGAAGGTGCAAAATAAATCAAAATTTTTTTGGATAATGTAATATATATTAAGAATTATAAGTCCTTTAAATTGGGCTATTATGCACAAAATGAGATGGTTCAAACTCCTCCTTTTGCTTTGATAATTGCTCTAAGATTAGAACCCTACATCTATATTCTAACCTACATGGATCAAAATCTATTATTCTTATTAATACAAGGGTAAATAAAGTAATTAAAGACTGAAGTTGGCAATGCAATTTTAGGTGAGCAGAGTTGCTATAGGAACATTAACCTAATATCCTCTAGACTATCTTATAAATGACATGCTTATATGGTCTAGAATTCCATCAAGGAATCACACAAATAAATCATGTAAAGATCTATGATATAACCACTCACTTATGATATTATGGGAAATTTTAATCTAATTTAAACGTAGGTTTCTGTTAAATTAAGGGAGGTTCCACCTTTTTTTGGTAATGATAAAACAAACTCTACTACTAATGATTGAACTTTTAAGTGTTTTGAAGGATAGTTCGGACAAATATCAAGATTGATCACTCAAAGAGCCTTGAAGTAGAATAATCAAAGTTTATGGAGATTCAAAGTTTGAAGAAGAAGAAATTTATTTTAGAATAAATTTTCTTATGTTTTGTTTAGTATAAACTTTGCTTGATTTTATTTTGGTGTTTTAAGAGGCCTTTTGCATGTTCATGCATACATATCCTAGAATATACATATAGATGCATAATCAAGAAGATGTGTGTATTGATATGAATATATGTGATTAAACATCCTTCTGAGAGATTTAATTAATTAAGAATGCATAGGTTAGTGTGCAATGAAATTTTTGGTAATCTAAGTTAGAGAAATTATTTTTTAATGATAATTTTTGGAATATAAAATATGTTTGGGTTGGCTTATATTAGGTTTGTTTGTTAAGTTTTTATGTAAAGGCCAAAATCCTTAAGGCTTGTTGATCTGCTTAGATCAATCATCCGAATAAGGATGATAAGGCAATATTTAAAAAGGGTAATTTTTTAAAGTCAATCAAATTTCTCATTCGTTCATTGTGATCAAGAAACCAAGTGAATACTACATCTTTTGTTTTATAAACTACAAAATTATAAAATGTATGTAAATCCATATGCTCAAAAGATTTTTCTAATTGAATGGGTAGAGAAATTTGAATAGTCCATTTGGTTACTAAGTTTTCTGGGTTGGTTACACAATCTAAATCAAGGATACCATCTGATCCTAATGTTGGTACTATTTTTAGAGTATATTTATAAAGATATTTTTGAAAGTTTGAAGCTTTTCGATAATAGCCATAACAATTTAAAATTTTATATTCATCATTAAATATAAGTTAATATTCCCATTAATGTTGGTATTGTTGGGTTTTTGTTCTTTTATTGTGATGACAGGGTTCTAGTTTTTCTATACTTAGTTCAGGGGATGTATCTTTCTTAATTTGTTTGTCTTTAGGTTCTAGAGGGGCAAAAGGAATATTTTTTTTTGTAAACTTGGTCTTGTTCGGAATCAAAACTATAAATAATTTCATCGTGATTAGTTATTGGATTAATTAATTTTGGATTTATTTCTGTTTTTAGTTGGATATAGTTGAAAAGTTTAGTAATTTTGGCTAATTGATTATTTATTTTGTTTTCTAGATTTTCCATGGTTTTTCAATTATAACTTTTTTTTTCTTTTTGTTGTCACTAGCTAGAGTTAAATGACTAACTTGTTGATTAAGAATTTCTAATTGATAGATGTTATGAGCACAGAGATCTTCTAAATAAGAATTAATTAAATTTAGTTTTTCATATTGTTTTGTATAAGTATGATGTATTAGTGTAAATAAATTTTCAATATTTTGATCAAGTGTAATAATTTTGGTAATTAAAAGGTCTAATTGTTCTTCAAGCCTAAATCTTTTTCATAATTTTGTAATTGATGAGCAAACATGTCCATTTTTTATACTAACTGATCTAATTTTTTAGTTATATTCATTTCTAGTTTCAAGCTAGCTCTGATACAATTTTTAGATGTAGAAATAATCTATTAATGTGTTATGTTGTTATGATTTAAATGTCTTTGATATAAGTCATCTATTAATAAATTAAGCTTATGATATTGTAATTCTATTTCGTTATAGTTTTATTTTAGAATTTGTTTGTTAAAAATTCTCCTGAATAGATAACTTGTATTTATTTGAATTTCATAAGATTGTTTTTTTGTTTTTTTGTTTCTAATTGTCTTTCATATTCGAGAATACTTTGTTTATATTGTTGGCAAGTGAAACAGTTACTGATAAAAGTAGGTGCTATTTCTATTTTGTTTATCATTTTAGCTTAATTATTGGTGAATTTGTAATGTCAATTTTTCTTAATTTTGGACTTGTTGTTTTAATTTTCTTAACTCTATTTTAGAAGTAGTAACTAAGTTGTTGGTCATATAAAAATTGGTCTTTCAATTTTTAAAGATTGTGATCTTTGTAATGATTTTCTGTCTTGGCTTGGTTTCTTGTTTAAAGAAAGATCTGAAAAAGATTGTCTATGAGCTATTAGTGGAGTATTCTTTTAAGGTAAAAGCTGGAAATCTTACTGAATTGAATGTACTTCTACAATTTGGGGTGTTCTGTTAATTCCTACTTTAACAAAGACATTGAATAGTTGATCTAAATAAATTCGACCTGTATGTTTAAATTCAACACTATGATGTGAATTAGTTAAGGCATAGCTAATACTATAAGTAATTGAAAATGGATATTGTCCTAGTTTCATAAAACCTACTTTATAAAATCTATAATCAATTGTAATGGATTTATTTAATTCATGAGATTGTAAAGGAAGATTAAGTTCGAGTCAAGGGTTAAATTTAATTTTCTTATAAGTGAGATTGTTTTTCATACTAGCAATTATTTGATTATTATAATTAGTAATTCGTTCATCTAATATTGCTAATCTATTAGGTGAATCTATTCCATCCTGATAAGTAGATTAAACTAAGATTTCAATAGTAGACAAATGAATCTATCCTATTTTATGTCTATGTTCTAAAGCAATTTTTTGTAATTGTTTAATGCTTTGATTTTTATCAATTAAATTAATATGAAAGCTTCCTTGACATTGTTCTATTTGAATAGGGGTTTCACACAGAATTTATCCATAGTAAATTAGATTTTGACTATAAAAAAAATTAATTTTGAATTTATTTTTATATCTTGACCCTCTTTTAAATCTATATTTGATTTAGTAATATTTTCTAATTTATCATTTGAAATTAAGGCATCTATATGAAAAAATCCAGTATTTCTGCTTACTTGTAAATTATCTAATTCTAAAATATCTGTCATTCTACCTAGTTGGGAAGATACTAAGTTGATAATGATTAGTTAATGTAGTTTCAAGTTCATGGCTATCTCGGAGATAACAATATCTCATATAATTACATTCGTCAAGTCTCATTTGGTAATAGTCTGGTAAATAGGGAAGATGGTGAAGATTGCATTTATCTTTTTTGATAGTCAAAAGAGTTTGTTTTCTAGGAAGTCAATATCGGAGTTGATTTATTTTTTTTAATCGATTTATTAAAGATAAACAAATAGAACAAGTGATAAATTTTGAAATGTTTGGTTGTATTTTAATTAGGTAAATTGACAGAAGGGATAACTAAAGGAGGAGGAAACTTGTTACTCCTAGCCTTGAGAGCCTTAATCGTATAGTGAAATGAGAGTATTTCATTTTGAAAAGAAGTAGGATTTTCAGTAGAAAGAGTATCAAATTATTGTATTGTTTCATTTAATGAGTTAATAAATAAATTTTAAAGAGTTAGGTTAGAGTAATCAAGTAATTCTAAATGATATAATGCTTTGTTAATAACGTCTTGACCTTGATCTCATTGAGTCATATTGCTAACATATGTAATAAGGAGTTATTTTGTTTAATTCTTCTATTCATCATAGTTATTTCATTTTGTAGAACTTGAAATCGGACATGATTAAAATGAAGTTGTTGAGGAATAAGAAAATTTTCATTGAACTTATGTGCTTCAAAAATGATTTGTAATTGAAAACATTTATTACCCAATATTTTTTATTATTGTGTAAATGCTTTAATTTTTGTTTTAAGGTTTTTGTAGCTAACATTTTTAGAGATGAGTAAAATTATGTATAGTAGCATCCTGAACAAAATCAGTTATTTCATTATGAATTTGATTAAGAAGAGCTTCAATGTTTTGTAAATGAGTAATGAAAATTTGGAAAACAGAATTTTGTGGGTGATTTTTTTTGGTCATAATTGAGTTGTAATATTTTAAAAACATTGAAATAAAAATTCTATACGTTGAGCAATATTATAATAATATATATCGTATTGAGTACATTTAGGATATAAGTGATTAGTCATTAATTATCTGGAGGAGAATAACTAAATACTTGAGTTGCGTATTGTTGTAATAAATATTTGAATCCAAGATCAGTATGTTCTCGTCTCTTATGGGTTTGCAATTCAAATCTTGCTTCTTATAAATAGATTTTTTAACAATGAGCTAAGGCTGCAGTTTGATCTATTATAGTCTGAGTAGTATGTTCATCTTCTCTTCCGGGAGGGTATTGTGTAGTTATCATATGTATAAAATAGATTTCATCATTTGTATATTCTTGGAATAAATCTTCGAGGTGATACACTCGTTGAAATAGGTTATTGCACACTGAACAGATAATTATGTTATGATGCAATTGAAAATGTTCTTTAAAAGTGTTAAATAAAAGAGTGATTAGTTGTGTTTCTTCAATAGAGAGAGGTAAGGATTTAATATAGAGTTTATATAACCGTAGATGATCTAAAGTATTGTTTCTAATAAGTTCTTTAACATAATTAACATATATAGTTTCAATTAGAGAACTAAATAAAGAAAATGGATATAAAATTTGCATAATATGTTGAGATGGATATGTGTACGACACATTTAGAATAATTAATGCATTTAGAACAATAATAACCCATAGATAATTAAATGAGATGCATTGCTAGAAAACACATACATGTTTTAATGTCTAATGGCTATGTGAATCCAAAAGAAGCCACATCGAGGCTTAACAGGGCGAGAGTCTTAGAGAGAGAGAAGACAGGAGAGTTTTTAGAAGAGAGTTCATTTATGCTTGGTAGAACGTTTGTCTACCAAGAGTAAGAGGTTACATTATATAGGCAATATGGGAAGCTTTGAGGTGGATATGTCTATCTAACCACCAATATGGCAGGCTAATTCGAGGTAATACAGTGCCCTCAACCAGCCGTATTGGTCTTAAATCACAGTTCTTATATGAGGGTCTACAGAAGAAATACGGGGGTCTAACTAGGTCCATATATTACTCTTCAAATGTGACAGTTTGACTCTTTTCTTCCTCTAATCTTCATAATTGACCAAGTAATCTCTATTTCCTACAAATTGAACATTATAAAACATTAATTAGACATTTAAACAATGAATTAGGGTTTTAATTCAATAAATTGTAATAAAATTGATCAATTTGACCCCTAACAATTTCCCCACCGTTAAGCATTTGCTTCTCCTCAAGTAAATTAATTTATCATCAATTTCATAATATGATATAGATATAAGAAAATAAATCAAAATTTAATATCATAAATTTTGAAAATATTTTCTTCATCCTTCAAAAATAATGACACATGGAAATGATATATAATTAATTAATTATATTAAATTTCAAAATGCCTTTAAATCATTTCATTAGTTTTCAATCTTTAACCTAAATAAAAAAATCAACTCAGCATGTAAAAGGTAATACATTGAGTTTAATGGATCATATTTGTGACACTTTCACAACTTTTAATTAATTTAAAGACGTAATTTAAATATGTGAGCTCTTAAGCTCAGTTGAATAGTCACTCAATAATCTTATAACATGAAGCAGAACATTTGGTCATAAGGAACCCTCAGTTCATCAATTCAGTCACCTAACATCAACTAGTTACTAGCATTACGTAATAGCTTCAACCTTATGGTTTTATATATGGTTAAAAGTGAGCAAAGTGAAAAATTGCTCACTTATTTATTTTAAGTAGATTTTTGTTTTGTTTTTTCTTCTTTTTCTTTTTTCATGGGATTAATTCCATTTCTTTTTTTTATTTCAATGACAAAAGTGTATTAAAGAAGTTATAAAATTACTCAGTACATTGCATTTTATCAGTGAAATATCTTTCTAATCATCAGGTATCTGTTATCCAAATTATGAAATTAATTAAAAGCATTCATCTTTAATATGTCAAATTAATCATATAAAATTTTCAATTGAAAAAATAATTAAATTCAAGAGAAAATAAAGACAATAATAAGTATTAAAATCTCAAAAAAATTTCACAATTTGTAGACTATGATGAAATTGATGATAAATTAAAATACTTTTATACTTATAATACGAGAGTGTAGAATGACAAATCCATAGATTAAAGTGTATAAATCACTAAAATGTGTAATGATAAATTGTTTCCCACGCTTAAATGAAACATTGTCCTTAATATTTATAAATGAAAAGAAATGTATAAAGTAGGGGAGTAAGGATCGAAATACACCTATTTAGTAGATGTGTGATGATCCATCAATTTGAATTGCAAGAATTGAAAGTAAAAAAAAAAAAAAAAGGATCAAACATAGCAATAACAAAATATGCTCAAATCATATAATATGGAATCCAAGTACAATAAGGAGCCAAAATGCATCAAAATGTGGTAATCAGATATGAAACAATAACCTATACTATGAAACGAAAACTTATATTACTAAATTATAAGAGAAACATGATGAAACAAAACAACAAGATGAAATATCCTAAAATATGTGGGACCAATCCATTTAAAACAACTAAAATGACTTTATGATGCTCTTTCAGGTGTGATAAGTGAGAGTCCATGCTATACATAAGAAGTATAAGCTCATCAAAATGAGCATCCATTACTCTGTGCAAATCAAAAATCTCGGAAGAAAATCAAGACTCCATCCTTATTAAGATTGTCATAAGATCTTATTGTGGGATGCCCATAGGTGCTGGAGGTGCAAGGACAGGTGAAGAGCGACTAGGTGGATGCATGTTTAGTGTAGCCTCAGATGAAGGCTCACCCATCTCCTCCTCAGGTGCATCAAATAGCTCGCCCTCTTCTAAGCGATGCCATACTCCTAGTACTCGAGCAAACTTCCATAACTATAATGTGCCAACATTGATCTAAGTGTAATGAAACTTATCCATTTACACCTTATAATCAACATCAACTCTTGCTGCTTGAATGATTTTGTTCAATAGACTGGGGAAGTAGAAGGTCTTGCTCGGTTTATTCATCTTCACCACCTCCCTTGTCGAAGTGATGACAGAGTCAGCCAATGGTATCCTTGAATAGCTCCTAACCATCGAGCGTCTTATAAACAATATAGGAATCACTAAGCCTAACTTCATTCAAACCAATCACCCTAGGGACCCCATTAAAACTCAAAATAGCAATAATAATGGGCTCCCTTACTCCTAAATGTGTAATTGAATAAACATGATAGTTTTACTTAAGTAATCAATGGGTAGAAATAGCATTAGCAATTGAAAACCTGGCATCCAAACCCATAGAATCTCTACTAAATGATTCTTGCGACCTAACATAAACATCTCCTTCATTCGGTACATTAAAAAATCTAGCAAGAAAAGCATGATTTAAGTGAATAAGGTTACCTCTAACAAAACTATGAATTTCTATTATATCCACTATATTATTGCCTTCAATGTTCATAAATAATTCATGAATGAAATCTAGATAAATAGGTCCCACAAAGGGGATAACAGGCTCCCATCTCGATACTCGAAGAGCAGTTAAGACATCAAATTGAGCCTTTAGGTATGGATGAATGGAGTGCTTATAAACGAATTAGTTATTGCAATAGGAGGCAAGCCAATCCGAATTTTTGTGTGTCATAAATCAAGTCTGATCAAAAGTCAGTCTTTTCCTCGAAGGTTGTCTAAAAGATGTCTTAAGTTGCATATTGATCGAAAACTGCTCATTAAATGCAAAAAAAAAGTCAAAGAACACAAAGGAAATAAGAAATTTCCTTCGATGAATTTTTTAAGAATATCTAATTCATCTAAAAATGTCCAAAAAATTAAAGTTAATGAAAAGCAAAAAATTTGTATCAATTGAAAAAATATGGAATTTAGCATACAATGATACTAAAATCAAAAGGAAAAGAGGCTTAAAACTCAAGAAAAATTGAAAAATATACCTTAGGCATAAATAAGTAACTTCAAACAAGTTTTTGGATTTTTAGGGAAAGTTTTGTTTCTTAGTACATCAATGTTGGAAATGGATATAGGATGAAATTTATGACACAATGACACTAAGAACACTCAATTTAATGTAGAAACAAGTAAGAACACGAAATTAAAAAAAAAGGGGTGTTGGTGGCTTTAGGGAGAAGAAGAGATGGTCTGCCATTTTTGAACTAGAACACAACATTTTAACGTTGTGTTTTTGAAGCAATATGATCGCTGGGTATTAATACAGCGAGCTGAGTTCGCATTGTTGAGTCCACCATATTATTCCTACAACAAGGTACCAATACGGGAGACAACAGACCAATATGGAGGTCAAAATAGACCCACGTATTGGTGTTGTGGACTCTTTTTCTCTAAACTTTTAAGTCTATTTTTCACCAAAATTCTTCCTAAACCTTATTTCAACAAAATTTAATGGGTTTTTTATTAATTAATCTTAGAATTAAAATTTAGAGCACACAAAATTGAAATTAAAAACACCAAAAACTAAGGAAAATAAGGCAAAGCATATTTAACTTAATTAAGACACACTTAAAAGGCTTTAACAATTAAGGTACGAACACACAAATTAAAATAAATACACACAATTAACTTTAAAGGATACTGAAAAGAAAGAGCACACTAATACTAAATACACATACTTAAGTAAAATAAATGAAAATCATACAAAATAAAAGATTTTACATTGAGCAGTAAGAAAAGGCATAACCACTGAAGTCAAATACAAAAATTTAAGAAAATTCTTAAAAATCAATTAAATAAGCTTAAAATAAGTTGATGAATTTTTTATTAAGGATTTCTTAAAAGAAACCTTAAAAGGAAAAAGAACATAATTTAACTAAATGAAGCACACTAAAAAGCTAGAAAATTGAGGCTTGCAAACACTCAATAAAAACACACGTAAGTAAATAAAACCTACATCACACTAAATTAAATAAAAAGAGATTAATTTATGGTTAGGTTGCCTCCCAAGAAGTACTTCTTTAAGGTTGTTTAGCTGGACCTTAATGCTAGAGAATATGCAATTTC
Source organism: Pinacopodium congolense (assembly GCA_028565735.1). Taxonomy (NCBI): domain Eukaryota; kingdom Viridiplantae; phylum Streptophyta; class Magnoliopsida; order Malpighiales; family Erythroxylaceae; genus Pinacopodium; species Pinacopodium congolense. The sequence goes on from JAOXYD010216019.1 coordinate 16,519, forward strand.
AATTGTAGCTGGCCATCCAACATTTTGAATTCATTCTGGCCACAAGGGAAAACAAGAATTTCAAAGGTCTTTATACCTCCAATTAGATTTTTAAATGCTTTAGAGACCTTACCCTTAATGAAAACATAATTAAAATTCCTTTCTCTTGGCAAAATAACATGGCAAATATATAAGAATTATAGCTAGAGGCTTAGAAACAAAAGTTGTAACACCTAGAAAATCCTTACTCTCATATGGTATCTTGTTGGCCTCACTTATAGTTCTTCAGCACCAATGAGATGAATTAACTACCTCATTTTGTGGAAGTTCCAAGGTTCCTAGCCTATTTCCTTCTACATCACTCAGAAGTTTCCCACATTACTGGCAAATTTAATCATAAATTGAAGAAGCAATTCGTCACTCTCCAAGGCTTCTTCATGATTTTCAAATGATTCATAATGAAGAACTTGACTGTGATCCACACAAGCATCAACCTTTACATCATTCATTTTAAAGGGAATTGACAACTCTTACTCCCCAAGGCCTAAATCGAAAGATTGTTGCTCATTTAGTTCAAATTGAGTGGATTCAAGAGGATCAGGGGGATAATTTGTTCTAAAGGACTCCATCAATTTCTCCCTCCAATTTGGGCAAGAAGATTTCAACTATTGCATCGAGTGTAGATGTTTAGAGATGCTATCATTGATTAAGTTACAAATGTTAGATCATAAATCATTCTGAGGCTCATAATGATAGGAAAAAGAGGATGATTGTTCATAATAAGGTGCATCATACCAAGGGTAAGAAGGATAATTTATCGAATCATGGGTATAAGCCGTATCAAGAGGATTAGAATAGGCATTACCCTAGTAATCCCTTTCATCTTTAGGCTTATACCATTGACATTCTGGCCAATGGTCCTGTTGCCTCCATAACTTATTGGTGACTCAACTATACATCAAAACATGTGCCAAGGCATAAAGTAAAAGAAAAAAATCGTAGAAAGAAAATTATAACTTAAACATAAAAATAAAGATAACACAAACCAATAACAACACTCAAAATGAAAAATAACAAAAATAAATGAAAAAATTAGAAAAACAAAATTTTGCAAGTCCTGAATAACTAACACCAATTTTATAATATTGTTGTTGATTGGATTAATTATAAAACAAAAACCACTAGTTTTACACTCAAAACTATAAGTATACGGGTCGTACTTGTAGTAAGGAATGGATATCAATCCCACAGGGATTGTAGTTAGCCACCTATCAATTTGGCTTACACTTTGTTTAAGAAATTGATTTAAAGGAGAAAAAAAAAATTAAGTAAATTGAAAATGAATTGGAAGGAAAAGCAAGCAACACAACCAATCGCTAATACTGCAAAAGAAAATTCAGAGAAAATCAAGATTCAAGAATAGGACTTGTTATTATCCCTATTTGTTTTGTTTTGGTTTTATTAATCTAATTTATATTTAGCCTAATATTTTCTAATATTTTAGCTATCCTCTCTCGAGGTGCAAGTAAATGTTACTAATTAAATAATCTAGGATTAACTTTGGGATCTCTCGAAATGCAGAAAATTTCATAAATATTCAACTAGATTGAAGTTATCCTATAACCAATATATCAATTTATCAAAATATCTTCCTAATAAATTAATAACTCATTGTATATAGGTCTGTTAAATGCCAATTTTCATTGTACATCTAACATGGATTATCTAACTCACTCTTTCGATTTGTTGTAGGGTTTAACCTTAACAAACAACATAAATATTCATAAAATTAAATCAACAACCAAAGGTTCACAATAATTCAAACAAAAAATTCTAGAAATATTTTAGTCACTCATAATTAAAAAAATGTTCAATCATATCCATATTTTCCTAAATATAAAACATAATAAAATAAATAAAAATAAAAATAAAGAAAAAAAGAAAGGATTTCGAAAGCATTCTTGAAGTTTGAAGCTGAAACTTGATGCCTATATGGTGCTTAGAGAAGAAGACTATGTGAGTCTTTTTATGCAGCATCCGAATGTACTTCTTCTCCTTAACTCAAATCTGCTATCCGAATTAATTTGTGAGTTCCTGTCCAATTCTTTCTTCCTCGACTTTTGATGTTCTGCTGCCGAATTAATTATTTTGTACATAGACGCTACTTCATCTTAGTTTTATTCTTCTCCCTGAATCGTCTTAGTCTGGTGTGGCTACTGGCTTATTTTTTGTGTTTTTTGTTGTCTTCTGCTGTTTGTCACCCTAGGTCTATCAGTATTTTTATTTTTAATTACGTGCCCATCTATGCTACATCGTTTTGTATTTTTCTCTTACAGATGGGTCATGATCTGGGTGCACTTGCAGTAGATTCTCTCCAGTGGGCTAGCTCCTTACCTCCAAGCTTGGACTTGGTCTTGGCAAGTGTTGTTTTTCCGTGCAGGTGGGTTACATGGGCCAAGTCTAGTGCCAGCAGTAATGTAACATCCCACCCTCTTAAGACACATACCCAACATTCTAAGGAATATCGGAGTACATACCCTACAAAGGTGGCATGTTAGAGCAATCAAATCACTTCACATGGCATCATTAACAATATATCCATATCACAAGAGATTTTGAAAACCATCCAAAAGACCATTTAAAGGTCAAACTTCTTTTTCATTTCCCAAAACAAAGTTGTACAATGTAACTTTACAAAGCCAAAAGATATCTGTTTACACACATCAAAAGAGTTAAGAGCTTATAGTTATAAAGGTGCTTCAAGAAATGCACTCTAACATAAAGACCCTAACTAGATCCCTGAACAGTGCCAGCACCGACCTTTGATCCATCTCGCCCCTCGACTGCAACTACTAGATCACTATCTATCAGCTGAGGAGTAGAACTCCTTCAATCCTGAAAAAAATCGCAATTGGGATGAGTTTGCGTAACTCAGTGAGTAAACCATCATCGATGTGCTCACTCACGAAATCACATAAGCATATAAATTGTCACTTTCACATTCAAATTTCCTATCACATTTTCACATTATTCAGATATACATACACACACATTCATATCATATCAATGTATATCACAATATAGCTCAATTAATCTCATTAAAGTATAAATGCAAA
>JAOXYD010216028.1:0-19613 GCA_028565735.1 Pinacopodium congolense
ATAATAATAATAAGGGTAAGGATATTTTGGTCTTTTTGTTTGTTATTCCTTTGTCATTTCAAATTTATATTTTCAAACCAAACACTAGCATAGAAATTCTTTAGTAGTAAACCAAATAAAGTAATAGATATTCCATTCTATTCCTCATCTATTATATTCCTAAGAATAACTATTCTATTCCTTATCTATTTCAGTCTTTAAACCAAACATACCGTTAGGAGTTAGGAATCAACTTTAACTTTTCCTTTATTGGAAGGCTCTTCTTTAGGCTTGATAGGCTCAATTTTGTTCTTAGACGAATTCTTACACTCCTCTCAACTCTACGTAAGTGAAAATTTAATTTTATAGAATATGTAGCTCTTCACTTCTATATGAGTTACCTTTTTATCTCCATGGCTATATGTACCATGTCCTCTTACTCTATGTAATACGACAACTCTACTATAATGTATATATCTCTTTATAATCATGCCATTATAACATCTTTATCCTCTATCACATTTTATCTAATTATAGTGATCTTTATCTCTTTATGGTAGACTTACACATTTTTAAACCTTTGATTAAGCCTTTGTAATGTTTGATATAAGTCTCAATCAATCAAGAATTTGAAATAAATTTTCCATCTCATTAATAATCAAGTAATTAGTCTAATTATGACACTCACGTTTAATCATCAATTTCACAAATTTCATAACCTTAGGAAACATTGAAGTCTCCTTCTTTTCTAGCTTCCCCTTCTCTTCTCAACTGACACTCTTCACAAAGATGGTAGACACATTCTCTCTTGAATGTTGCTCTATTTGACTTGGAAGTCAGCTAGAGACTTGGGTTTGTAGCTTACCTACGGTGGTTGCTAGCTGGCTCATCTCGATCTCTAAATTCTTAATACTTCTCCTTATCTCCTATTGGAACTACAAAGTACTAGTAGCCAAATTTGTTACAATCTCATCAAGAGACATACTTTTAACTTATGGTGGTAAAGGCGAAGGAGGTCGTGGTTACTATTAGTGGAGACCGAGTAGAGGGTTGTATTCATATTGTTGTTGTATGGCGGGAGGTCTAAAATTGGTACCACTTCCTTACTGGTTGCCCCCATAACGTAAGTTTAGATATTCCTTCCTTCCCAGATTATATATAGAGAGGCATATTGACCATACCTTCGTTGTTGCCCCTGGAGTGCTCCGATAACATATATCTGTTGATCATCCTACAAAGTAGGGCATAAATCAGTTAAATGACCAGATAGTGAACAAATTTGACATACCTTAGCCTCCTCTTTACCAACAATGGCTTGCTACACCAAGAATGTGAGGGTTGTGACTTACAGCTCCAACCTCAAGATAGTAGCATCCTTAGTTTTTGGTGTAGAGGTTGCGATGCTGTTCTTACTACTTAAGTATTGCGAGTTAGATGTCATGGTTACTATTAACCTCTTTGCATCCACTAGCTGCATCTATCATGTTCCTATCTATAGGAGTTAGTCCTTCATAAAAATATTGAATAAGAATTTGTTCACTTATCTAGTGATTTGGGCAACTGTTGTATAACTTCTTGAAACATTCATAGCAATTATGAAACGAATCCCCTCCCTCTTGACGAATGTTACAAATCTCCTTTCGCATGTTTGTAGCCCTTGATGTTAGAAAGTACTTTTCAAGGACGATTTATTGTATTTGGTCCCATGTGATAACCAAATCAACTGGTAGATCATAGATCCACTCTTTAGCTACATTAGCTAAGGCAAATGGGAAAGCTTTCAACTTCAGTTGATCTACCTTGACACTAGCTGGCTTCACCCCCGGACATGCACAATGAAACTCTTTGGGAAACTTGTTCAGGTCAATGATGTAGCCAAATCCCAATGAGTTGTTATCCCTAAAACATGTAAAAATAGGCAAAGAATGAATTAGGACAGGTCAAATCTGAAAGTCAATTTCATTATCAGGATAATTAATGCAAAAAAGGCCAGGGTTAAAGGTAGGAGCTGCAAGCTCCTTTAATATGCATTGGTACTGCTCTATGATGATTTCAACTTCTTCTATAAACCCTTTTAAATTCTCGTTAACTTCCTCTTCAGATGATGAACTACCACTCTTAAGTATTGGACTACGATGAATGTGCTCGGAATATTAAAGCCTCGTGCGACTTGTAATAGGAGAAAATGAAAAAGGATTAAAAGGAGAAAGAAGTGACCATCTATTCTCCATAACAAATTTCTGCAATCTTGTGAGCTTTGGATTACTATAGGACATGCAAAAAAGAAAATAAGATGAGAAAGGTCAATGAATAAAGAATAAAACAATACTAAAAATAATAAGTAACAAATGTCAACTCTCCAATAACGGTACCAAAAATTTGATAGCTCCTCGTTAAACTATCAAAAATGATTTATAACAATACCTTACTATGTAATAAAGGGCAAGCTAAGGTTAAACAATTGAGAGCTAGTTGCTATTGCTATTTCAAATATTACAAATAAAAGAAAAAAAAACTCCTAAAGCGATGAGAACCAAGATAGCTAAGATGTAATAAAAATGAACATAAGCTCCAATTCAACCTAAGGTTTAAAGCACCAAATTCAAAATGACTCAATCACATTCTCGTAAATAACTACCCATTATCCCTAAAATGCCTTTAAACCCTTAGGAAACTAGCCACACTTAATAAAATTAATCAAAATAGACATTAAATAAACAAAGCCCATACTTAATTCAAAGAAATCAAGGCTAGAAAATTCAAACTAGTAATGAAAACCAAGGTTCAACACTTAATCTAATGCAAACTCAAGCTATTTATGCTAATAATCTACTAAACATCACCTAAATCATAAAATCCAAATTAATTGTATTAAAATAGAAATTCCATCACACTCAAACTAAATAAAAACTAAAACTAAATGAATTAAAATCTAAGAACATGCATCATTCTCAACTATCAAGAATTAATCACCACACATGCTAGTAATTAAAAAAATCAAATGTGAAACAATAAGAAATTAAGCTTGAACAACTAGAATAAAGGTTGGATATGGAAAAGAAAACCATCTATTGATATAAAATCCAATATCTATACATTATCCATGAATTTCAAACTCCAAACTCATCAAATATTCAATCTATATGCATTGAAAGAAAAAAAACAAATATACAACTCCCAAATCATTAAACAACTAAAAACAAAGATGAAAACTATTCAAAACACTTAATTAAATTGCTGAAAATCCAATTACAATTAAAAACTCAACCTATGAACCTAAGAACATCAAGAAAAAAGATGAAAGGCTTAGGAAAACTAGGCTACCTCCTCTCTCGCATTTTTAAGCCCTTTATATATGCCTTGGATGTCTGCTAGAGCTTTAGGAATATTTTGGTTAAGTTCACCCTTGAAAATCCAAAAAAATGATGTTATATTACAATTTTTGTTTAAGGCCACAGAAATTGACAACTTCTACCCCTCTTCATCTTTTTTGCTCTAACTCTTTCTATACACCTTAAATAGCCATGAAATTTGGTATGTAGACACTTCACCCTAAAATTTTAAAGCAATTTGAACTCTAAAAGTGCACCTAATGTATCACCGAAGTCAACTGCACTAAATTGATTGTTCAACTGAGCTTATCTTGTTCTTTTCTTTTTACACTCTTCATAACTTGTCATATGACCTTGAAATTTGGTGTGGAACCTTAAATCATGATTGTTGGTTGGTTTCTACAGATGTTAATTGATTTAAATTAACTCACAAATTATATTCTTGAAGAACACTTATCTCAAATTAAAGTTAAACTAACACTAATGGCAAATGTACTAGTCACAAGTAATATGTGGAGTATTTTAGATATAAGTATCGTTCTCACGGGAAGTTTAGCTAAAATACAAGTACTAGGCCCAAATTAGATCACAATTATCTAGAGATTTAAGATTAAATGGAATTAAAAACTAAGATTGCTAATTGAAATTAAAACTATCAACTTATGTAGAATAACCTAGTTAATGAAAAAGGAGTGTTAATTGGATAAATAGGGCATGATATTGGCCTTTAATGATCCAAGTGAATTAATGATAGATTGGAGGTGGTGTCTTAGGGTCACTTCTTTAATTCTAAGCCTAGCCATCGTTAAGACTAAGCTTATTCTCTAGTAACTTAAGATGAATGTTAGTCATGCATCATTCTTGAAGCATTAGGCATAATGTATAGGAAGCTTAACCTAAAATTCTTAAATTTTAAATTATAACCCTTAAGATAAACCATAGTTTGGTCATGCAATAATTTAAAACATGTTGCTTATTAATTAGTCTAAAATATTAGGTAGATTTCTTGGATCCTAATATGTTTCTTAACTTTATTCCAAGGGTTTAAGTTGAAATAAGCATTAATCTCATCCAATAAGTAAAAGATAGCATCCAATCATACATTAAAACTCATTTACCACATTTTCAGATCATTCCAGAACCAATCCACAACCCTTAACATGTCTAGCCTTTTAAGTAGAAAATCAATCAAACTCATCATACTTATCGTAAAATTGCACAAATGAGAGGAAAGATAGCCTTAATATATATAAACAAGTTGGAAATCATCAAATATCAGCTACAAACACAGTTAAAAGCTTGAATCAGGTATAGCAGCTTTTAAAACCCTCAAACATCAACTAAAATCTACAAAATCAGATTAAATAGTAGAAGAACAAAAGAGGTAAGTCTAAAGATGAACTACTCTCTTCTTTCTCCTTTTGATTTTGTGTTTTGTGTGTTTCTCTATGCTAATTAGGGTTTTAGCACTCAATATATATGTGTAGGAGCTGCAGACACAAGTTGACAAGTTGCAGCCAATAGAATTGAGAGATCCTCCTTGTTTTGTCTCGCTTAATAGTAAAACGAAACCAAAATAAGGAGTAGAATGGCACTACTTTAGTCCACCATTTTGCTTCCTTAAAAGACTAAAATGTGAGCCAACAAGAGTAAAATGCCACCCTTATTAGTCCCTTCATTTTACTCCTTGATTCATATCCTTTCTAAAGTTTTTGATACAATTCCACTCTAATTGAGATGCTACCTATAATTAAATAAATCCAAGACATAATCACACAATAAAACCTCAACTTAAGGGTCAATTGGTATCAATTTAACATGAAAAATCATATAAATCAACCCTAATCAACTCCCCTACACATAACCATTTCCTTATCCTCAAGAAAATCAATCTATCATTAATTTAAAAATAATGTATAAGCTTAGGAAAATTAAATCAATTCATCCATCAATACCATTGAACAAATTTCCTCAATCCTTCATTCAATATGACCAATCAAGAGATTATAAAAATAATTTATCAATTCAAGTCACAAAGGAGCTCAATTCATTTCATGCTTCATTTGACTTATCCTACGTACAAACTTCCGTTCCAAGTGTAAAATGAATACTGATCAAGCTAAAAGTATCATCATTTTAAGCAATTTCACCTCCTTTCTCAATTTAAACATCAAACTTTAAACAAATCAATATGAGTTTGGCTTAGTTAAGAGTTCAATTAATCTTATTACTCAATGATGAACATTTTATTGTGAACATCCTTAGTACTTCAATTAACTCACCTCACATCAACTAGCTACTAACACCACTCATACACTTCAACCAATTGATTCTAAGCCAGTGGAGTGAATGATTACATTGCTCACTTTTTACTTTTAAGCACTTTTTTTCTTTCTTTTTCGTTTATTGTTCTTTTTTATTGCACTTTCATACTTTCTTTTAGGCTTCCAACAAGGATAATGGAAATAGGTAAAAGATGAACTATTGCTTAGCAAATATTCAGTTTAAAAATGGAATGTCATAACTATCATAAGGAATTAATCATCAAAATCAGAAATGATTTTGAAATCATTGATCATCAACTGTCAAAATTAATAGAATAACATCTTAAATGGTCAAAAGAAACAAAATCATAAGGCAAAAATGGCTAATGATTCGGAAAGAAAGCATCGAAAGTTTTTTTTTTCACAAATTATAGATTACTTTTAAAAAGATGATAAAAAGATCAACTTGAGAGCAAGTAAACATAAATATGAAACAACCATTCCCTCCTCCATACATGAAGTAAACATTTATCCATAATGTTAGCAAATGAAAATGAAAAGAAAAAGGTAGGAGAAAAGGAAAAAATAACACAAGGAAAAAAATAAGTCTTGACGATCCGTTGAAGTGAAAATGGAATAACGATCTTGAAGCGTAGTGATTAAGCTGAAATAAAAGCACGAAAAACATAAAAGCAACAATAGTATATACCAAAATAATGCTCCATATATAACTGTGTAACCAATAAGGTACCCAAAAAGGGAGCCTAAACAATGTAGCTAAGTATAAAAAAAATCAAAGCAAATACGTCAAAGGAAAGGATCAAGGGCCCATCCAAGAACAAAAAGCCCTGATAATAAGAAAAAGAACTAGCATAAACATAAAAAGAAGGCTAGTCTAGAAAATCTAACTAGGGGGAGGTAAATGCTCATGAACATAATCCCATAAGACTCCTAGTTGACTTTGAGCTACCTCAAGGCAATCTATAATAGTATCGACTTTATCTTCAATTCGCTGAATATGGTGCTCCAAGTTCAGGATATACTGCTCCAGGCGACGAAATATATCTAGCTAGTCATCAGATGGAGGCATAACAGAAGGCTCAGTCACTTCAGGGGGAGGGCGAATAACACTAGGAGTGGCCTCTGAAGAAGTATCACTCATGCTTTCCTCTAGAGCTGGAATTGGAGCTGGAGCATCATCAACATCAACTCACTCACTATCTTACAATGGTCTCCAAAGCTGATTATGGCACTCGCCCTGAACTGTAGCATAAGACCACTGCTTTATTAGTGGATACCAAATGAAGGAACTTTGCTGAGGTTGCACAGCCACCTACTCCGCAATAGACATACTAGCCTCTTGAATAATTCAAGTAAACAAGGTTGGGAAGCAGAAGTTCTTGTTGACGTGCTTGGAGCGAACCACATTTCGAATACTAGTCATAATGAAAGGAGCAAGAGGAAGACCCTCAATGGCTCAAAGCCCAAAGAACATCTTATGCAAAATATAGACCTCGTCATACCTGATCTCATTTAAACCATTGGCTCAGGGTAAGAAAGTGTGACTTAGAAGGGCCATTATAATCCTCCACTTAAGTGAAATCTGATGTGCAGGAAAGTAGTCCTTATCAGGGTGCTTAATGATATTAAGGTCGGTTGGGCCCTCACAATACTAAAAGCTAGATCAGACTTAACATGATCACTATGAATGCTATCTACCTGTTGAATGTACATATCACCAACATCTAAGATACCTACGAGTACAGATAAAGAAGCATGAGTAACATGAATATGGATACCATGTACCATAGTATGGATATCCAGAAGATTATTAGCTTCCTTCTCTTAGATGTTCGTATAGAACTCTCAAATCAGGATATGATAAAATGGTCCAATCAAAACAAGCACAAGTTCCCATCCTAGGGCCTGGAAAGCACCCAAAACATTGAACTCTGCATCCAAAGAAGGTGCTAATGAGCATTCCATGATGAACTGATTAGTTAATCAGGCATCATACCATTCCGCATTTTCACAAGAAGTGAAATGATATTCGTCGAATGCCGGGCATTTGCAAGAACTCGAAGCATCAAAACATTGTCTAGGGGTATACTAAACCTAAATACACATAGAAAAGCATAAATAAAGGCCATATTCAATCTGAATTATGAAAAGACCAAAATGTCCCTAGTTGAAAATTTCTTAATTTTTTGACGAAAATAAAATGGTATAAAATTGGCATGGATATATAGATAGTGATCATTAGATTTCAAATATATCAAAATTATAATAAGACAATGCCCAAATTGATGGGAAATTGCGGAAATAATAGTGAATAAATAGTACCTCCAAACCTTTAATCATTTTTTGACTAAAATCTTGAGGTTTTTAGTACAAATGGATGCTAGAATCTGATAGAGACAATAATTTCATATAAAACAAGCCCAAGAATGTCAAAAACAGTGGAGAAATAAGCAAGAAATGAGAAATTTTAGGGTTAGGGTATTGCACAGGGGAAAAAGGGGAAGAAGACGACACAGAGGGATTGTGTTTCTGCCTTAAACACGAACTAAAATGGTTCCTGTTAGGTAATAAAATGGCACCACTTAAGAGCATTGTTTTACTCCCTATTTCAAAGAGTAAAACATGATCGCCAGCCCCCGTTTTACTATATGTCAGTCGTAAGATTTTGCAATTTTGGCCCAAATTTCTCTCTAAATGATCCCTCATTTAATCATAACAGTAAATACAACATTCTAGAATCAATTTACTCCAAATTAAGCTTCAAAACACTTAAATTAATAAAAAAAGAGATAAAAGAGATTGAAACTAAAAACTTTTAAAACTAAAATAACAAAAACATTTAGGTAAAAGAAAACAAAACATAACCTTAAATACACTGCAAGAGACTTAAAGAGCTATTGAAATTAATCCTAAAACAATTAAATCAATAACTGAAAATTAAAAAGAAACCAGAAGAAACTAAGAATAACTCTTAAGAGACCACTTAAAGAACTTAAAGAAAAGAGAATAAAGGGGGCTTAAACAATACAAAAGAAGACTTTAAAATGAAGGAAAAAGAAAACTCTAAAAATAAAGGACACACATTACAAGACGTAAATAATAATAAATAAAAATAAAAATAAGAAAAACTGCCTAATGGGGTCGAAAAGAAAAAGAACGCTAGCCAGTTCTGCAACGCTATTAGTTAAATATAACTTGGTCCTATTTCTATTGACTTTAAAAGATGTTTGGTCATTTGAAACTTCAATGGTGCTATATAGATAGACCTTAAGCACATCATAAGGCCAATCCATCGAGACATTAATTTTCTAAGAAATAATTTTAAATAAGAATTATATATTAGAACCTTATCCCTAACCTTAAACTCACGAGGAATAATGTGTCTATCATGCAATTTCTTGATCCGTTCCTTAAAAAGTTTTGCATTCCCATAGGCATTAAGGCGAAACTCATCAAGTTCATTTAATTACAATAACCTCTATTCATCAACTTGCCTTGAGTTGAAATTTAAGAAATTGATTTCCTAAAATTCCTTATGCTCTAAATCTACGGGTAAATTACATGATTTACTATAGACTAAACGATACGGAGACATACCAATAGGTGTCTTAAAAGTAGTGCAGTATACCTATAGTGCATCATCTAATTTTATAGACTAATCCTTTCTAAAAGCATTAATGGTCTTTTCGAGAATTCATTTAATTTCTAGATTTGAAATTTCCACTTGACCGTTAATTTGTGATTGATAGATCGTGGAAACTTTATGGGAAATGCCATATTTAGACAGGAGGGTATCAAATTGTTTATTGCAAAAGTGTGAACCACCATCACTAATTATATCTCTAAGTGTCCCAAACCTTGTAAAAATATATTTTTTAAAAAACTTCACCACCCCTCTAGCATTATTATTAGGTAAGGCAACTGCTTCTACTTATTTACTTACATAATCGACTGCCACTAAGATATATTGGTTGGAAAATGGTTTAGGGAATAGACCCATAAAATCAATGCCCCAAACATCGAGAATATCGCAGTCTAAAATATTACTTAAAGGCATATCATGTCTCCATAAGATGTTACCACTTCTTTGGCATCTATCACATGACTTAACAAATTCAAATGCATCTTTAAACAATGATGGCCAATAGAATCTGGATTCGAGAACCTTATGTGTAATTCTACTTGGCCCGAAGTGTCCTCCAACTTCCTTAGAATGACAATGCATTAAAATAGAAGGCACTTTAATGAAAGGCACATATATTCTTATTATGCCATCTCCACAAATCTTGAACAAATATGGATCATACTCTTGGTATCTGAAAGAAACTTCTTCCTCTGTTGATAAGAGAAATCACAAGAAATGACATTACCAGCTAAATAATTCACATAATTAACATACCATGGCAAGTCATCTTAAACTCCTAATAAGTGCTCTTTAGGAAACATCTCCTTGATGTCTTAATGGGATCCTCCTTTTTCCAATACTTCCTCATCTAACCTTGACAAATGATTGGCGACAAAATTCTCATCACCCTTTTTATCCTTAATTTCTGTGTCAAATTCCTGAAGCAATAAAACCCATCTGATCAGTCTTAATTTTGCATTTGGTTTGTTCATTAAGCATGTCAATGCTACAAGATCAGTATATACTGTTACACAAAACCAAATATGAATGAAACTTATCAATTGCAAAGATAACAACCAGCATTTCTTTCTCAGTCGTGGTGTAATTCTTTTAGACATCATTGAAAGTCCTACTTGCATAATAAATAGGATGGAAAATCTTGTCCTTTCTTTTCCCAAGAATTAAACCAATGGCAAAATCACTAGCATCACATATTAACTCAAAAGGTAGAGACCAATCTAGTAAAACTAAAATAACTGCACTTATAAGCTTAGACTTGAGAAGCTCAAAAGAGTGCATACATTTTTCATCAAAGTTGAATGTTGCTTCCTTGGTCAAGAACTCAGTAAGAGGATTATAGATCTTTGAAAAGTCCTTTATAAATCTCCTATAAAATCCAACATGTCCTAAAATCTTCCTTATTGCTCAAACTGAATTTAGAGGTGGAAGTTGAGTGATGACCTCTATCTTTGTTGGATTTACTTCTGTTTCTATTGGATATCTTATGACCCAATACTATACACTCTTACACCAAAAAGTGATATTTTCCCCAATTTAATACTAAATTTGTCCCTTCATATCTTTGGAATACCTTGTCCAGATTGTCTAAGCATAAGTTAAACGACTTTCTAAATACTAAAAAATCATCCATGAAAGCCTCTATGTAAGACTCAATCATGTCAGAAAAAATGGCTAACATATAACGTTGAAAAGTGGCTGGGGCATTGTATAGCTCAAAAGGCATACACTTATAAGAAAATGTGCCATAAAGAAAAGTGAAAGTTGTTTTCTCTTGGTCCTCACGGGCTACTGAAATCTATAAATATCCACTATAACCATCCAATATACAATGGAAGCTATGCCTCTCCAATCTTTCTATAACCTAATCGATGAAAGGAAGTGGGAAATGGTCATTTCTCATGGCGTTATTCAACTTTCGATAGTCAATACACATTCGCCACCTAATGACCTTTCTTGTTTCTATTTGCTCATTCTTTTCATTTTGAACTATAGAGATAGCCCCTTTCTTACGTATCATTTGAATTGGGCTAACCCAAAGTGAATCAGAAATTAAATAAATTATACCCACATCTAGCAACTTCATCACTTCATTCTTAATAACTTCCTTCATATTTGGATTTAATCTTCATTGGGGTTAGACAAAAGACTTACTACCTTCTTCTATAAAAATCTTATATGTACAAATTGAAGGACTTAATCCTTTGATATCTAAAATTGTCTAACATATAGCCTTAATATGCTCTCTTAATACCCTCAGAAATTTATCCTCTATACTTTAATTTAAAGATGATGAAATAATCACTGGAAATTGTGATGGGAGACTTAGAAAAGCATACTTCAAATGTGAAGGAAGGGGCTTTAATTCCAACTCTAGTGGCTCTTCAATTGATGGCTTTGACAAAGGCTTAATAGACCTTTCCAAGCTCTCAAATCTCTTCAAAGGGTGCCACCCTGAAGATACCTGCCTTGCATCCAAAACTCTTAAATCTTCAGTTACTTCCTTTTCATTCAAATCTATAGATTGATAATGAGTTAACACCTTCTGCAAGGTGTCTGAGCATAATACCTTGAAAGAGTCACTCATGCAATGTTGGATACCAATTAAATTGCAACAATCATTATCCATTGGATGCTACATTTCCTTAGTCATATCAAATTATATTTCCTCATCCTAAAATCACAAAATCAACCTTCTGCCATGCACGTTAATTAATGCCTTTGCCATAGCCATAAATGGCCTTCCAAGAATAATAGGGACCTAACAATCTTCCTCCATATCTAATACCAAGAAATCTAAGGGAAAATAAACTTATCAACTTTAACTAAAACATCTTCAATAATCCCTTATGGACAAGTAATAGAACGATCTACTAATTATAAAGAAACTATTGTTGACTTTGGTTCTTCCAATCCTAGCTTTTTAAAAAATAGAAAAGGGTATCAAATTAATACTAACACCAAGATCCATCTTCCCTCTTTATTTGTAAATTGCTTATAACACATAGAATGGTAAAGCTATCAAGGCCTTTTAACTTAAGGGGTAAATTCTTCAACAAGATTGCAGAACATTCTTCATTTAATTTAATTGTCTTATAATCTTCCAATTTCTGCCCCTTCGATAGAATGTCCTTTAAAATCTTTACGTAACTTGGTATTTATGCTATGGCTTTAGAAAATAGGATGTTAATGTGTAATTTCTTAACTTGGAATTTTTTAGCCTCTGTGGGTAAGAAACTGGTGGTTGGATTTGATCTTGATGGTCATTTGCCACTTCCTTACCTTTTTCCTTCCTATTTACTACTTCCACCATTATTTCATCATTTATATCACTTTTTTCTTCACTCTTCCTTTCTAACTCATGATTCTCAACTTCCTTACCACTTCTCAAGGTTATAGCCTTTGCATGCTCCCTAGGATTAGCTTCAGTTGTACTTGGAAACTTGCTAAGAAGCCTTTCTTGTAAATGTTGAGCTATTTAACCAACCTAAGTCTCTAAGTTCTTAATGACTACTTCATAGTTTTGCAATCGAGACTCATTACCTTGATTAAATTTTAACACTGTCTCCTCTAGACATGATTTTTCTAGTAGAGGTGGATTTGATCTAAATCTTGGTGGTAGAACTCTTTTTTTTTGAGCTGGAGGTTGTTAAGCATTCTGATTGTCTCTCTAAGAGAAATTAGGGTGGTTTCTCCATCCAGGATTGTAGGTATTTGAATAAAGATCATTCCTCTAAAGTAATTTTCACTAATTGGTCCTAATATTCCAATTATGAATAGTGTCAATTCTCTGACAACGATGCTAAAAATTTGTTGTTTGTTTCTATATATGCTAATTGAATCAAATTAATTCATAAATTATATTCTTAATGTAATAGCAGAATTTTCAAATTAGGAGATTAGAATCCTAGACTATAGCATCGAAGTGTTGAAAATTTATGAATTACATTTCATTCATAAACAAATCACATGCATAACAATAGCATACACCCAGGAATTTTGAATTAGTATATTGTAAAGAATGTTTAAGCACTCAATTGACTCATTCTCGGGTATGAACGTTAAAAATGATTATGATGTGAATTGTGTTTTGTGTATGTCTTGAATTTTGGTTTGATTGGTTTGATTGATTATAAGAAATAAATTTGGAATTACTTGGTGCAATTTCATTATATTTTTAGTCTAGGAAAAATTATGAAAAATTAAGATGAAATGCTGGAAAATTAAGATGATTAAGCTTAAGCTTATGAATGAGTGACATTTGGCAAGGAAAATTAAGTGATAAATGGCATATCTAATTAGTTGGCAAATGACAACAATGAGTTAGTGATAAATGGCATAACCTAATGGTGTCATTTGGCAACAAAAATGCAAGACAAATGGAGACTATACATAGATGTTTTGGTTTATAAAAATATATGGATGATGAGATATAATGCTTTGTAAACAATATGTTTTTTTTATGACATGAGAAAGGTAGCTTACTTGTGTTCTATGATGTCATAATTATGATTATGATTGCTCTAACATGCCTTTCTCATAGGGTATATTCTTGAATATCATTTGGATGTTTGGGTATATGTTCTATAGTAATGGGATGTTACACTTAAATCACACTTATCTCAAATTAAAATTAAACCAACACTAATGGCAAGTGCACTAGTCACAAGTAATATGTGGAATATTTTATATCTAAGTATCGTTCTCATGGGGATTTTAGCTAAAATGCAAGCATTGTGCCCAAATTAGATCACAATTATCTAGAGATTCAAGATTAAATGGAATTAAAAAATAAGATTGCTAACTGAAATTAAAACTATCAACTTGTTCAGAATAAATTAGTTAATGAAAAAGGTTTGTTAATTGGATAAATAGGTCATATAATTGTCCTTTAATGATCCAAGTGAATTGATTATAAATTGGAGATGGTGTCTTAGGGTTACTTCTTTAATTATTAGCCTAATTATGGTTAAGACTAAGCTTATTCTCTAGTAACTTAAGATGAAGGTTGGTCATGCATCATTCTTTAAGCATTAGGCATAATGTATAGGAAGCTTAACCTAAAATTCTCAATTTTTAGATTATAACCCTGAAGACAAACCATAGTTTGGTCATGCAATGATTTAAATTAGGTTGCTTATTGATTGGTCTAACATATTAGGTAGATTTCTTGGATCCTAATATGTTTCTTAACTTTATTCCGAGGGTTTAAGTTGAAATAAGCATTAATCTCATCCAATAAGTAAAATACAACCTTCAATCATGCATTAAAACTTATTTATCACATTCTTAGATCATTCCATAACCAATCCACAATCCTTAACACATGTAGCCACTCATTTTAAGCAAAAAATCAATCAAGCTCATCATACTTATCATAAACTTGCACAAATGAGAGGAAAGATGACCTTAATATATATAAACAAGTTGGAAATCACCAAATATTAGCTACAAACACAGTTACAAGCTTGAATCACGTGTAGCGGCTTTTAAAACCCTCAAACATCAATTGAAATCTGTAAAATTAGATCAAACAGTAGAAGAATAAAAAAGGTAAGCCTGGCAAGTTAGAGCCAATATAATTAAGAGATCCAGCTTGTTTTGTCTTACCTGAAAGTAAAACAGCACTAGAATCGTGAGTAGAACGACATCACTTAGTCCACTGTTTTGCTTCTTGAAGAGACGAAAACGTGAGCCAGTAAGAGTAAAATGCCACCCTTATTAGTCCCAGTGTTTTACTCCTTAGTTCAGCTCCTTTTAAAAGTTTTTGATACAATTCCACTCCAATTGAAATGTTATATGTAATTAAACAAATCCAAGACATAATCGCACAATAAAACCTCAATTTAGGGGTTAATCGATATCAATTTAGCATGAAAAATCATATAAAATCAACCATAATCAATGATATTCTAAGTCCTTAAATTTATTCCACACCTCTTCTTATTCCAATTTTTCTCTAATTCAACTCAAAATTTAGCACCTTTCAACTTGTATTTGTATCCTAAGCTCAAATTTGTATGTAAACTTAAAAGGAACATAAATCAAGCATTTAAACATCAAAATAGAAATGAAATTACATTGAGACACATAGGAATATTATGAAATACATCCCTATCAAGAAAAACCACCACCACCACCGCCACTGCCACCGCCAACGCCACCTATGTTTTTCATTCCTAACCACCGTAACAACTCTTTGCCACTAGCTGTTTAAGGTCTTTCTATTGCCTATGTGACGAGTCATAACATATTCTACCGTCGACCACATTTTCTTTCACCAATCGTGCAAGCCTCTCTATAATGGGTAGGTGACTAGATTTACTTACTTACACATCTAACAGTAACAGCATCTTCTTGTGGTTCCACTTTCGTTGCTAGTTCCAATACTTTTTTTAATTAACAATTATTTGACAAAACCATTTTTGAAAAACATCCCCATGTGTTTTCAGTTTCAAAAACTTAAAATATGTTTAGAAAACTAAAATATCTATGAATATTAGTAAACCATGGATCAATAATTAGTTAAACAAATGCATACGACCTTTTTTAACAATGGAACATGGATAGGCATTTAATTCTTGTATAGAAAAACTTCCGTCAAAAACACATTTTCACAAGACAGTAGAAAATAGAAACTAATTTTAAATTCCAAAAAACTCAGAAGGAAATAGAATGTTGCGGGCTGGCTTAGTGGTAGTAATAGGCAAACATTATTCTAGAACAATTTTAGAATCACAAGAAAAACCTTTTTCCAAAACAATTAAATAGGCAATAAGAAACAATCTTCAAAAACCTTTTCCTCTAGAACACATAGTGAAATGCTTTTCTAGATTTGGTTTTGCAGAAACAAGATTTAGAAAATGAGTTTCTTTAACCTGAACATTTCATATTCAAGTTTTTGCAACAATTTGCAAATTTTTAATTCTAGAATGTTCGATCAATACCAATATAATAATAATTAATCAAGTTATAAAATAAAGATCACTCTAGCATTACCATTAGGAAATCGAGAAGCGATCTTATTGTATGCAGCAGAAGCAAAACAAAAATTTTCTTTGATTTCTTGAAAGTCAAGATCACAGTATTCTATAACAAGATTAAATCATAAACATAATAAAGTAAGAATTTAAATTCATAGTTTATTATAAAACTTGATTTATATCTTTGTCTTCTCCTATTCTAATGGAAGACCCACTTTAACCATACATATATCCAACCTTTAACGTATCCGTAGATCAACTTTTTGGAAAAACTCAACACTTAGAGAGGAGTAAAATGAAAAGTGCTAGTCCCTTATATGTTTTTTCCTTTTATATAGAAAAACAGAATATCTTTATTACTATTAAAATTAATCATAACTATAATGAATGTCTCACTTTAATTATAATTATTATTCAAATTTAATAAAACTAAATATCATATATTTAACCCTAAAAATTTTAAAACTTTATAATTAAGTTGAACTTAATTAATTTTACTCTCCTCAATATATATATATATATGTGTGTGTGTGTGTGTGTGTGTGTGTGACACATTAGGTTCTTAATATGTCGGTAATGATTATAAATTATAATTGTAATTTATAATTAAAATTAGATAAATTAAAACTTATTTTAAATTATCTTTAATTCTACAATTAAAAAATTTATAATTATAAATTAAGGGTGTCTAGTAAGCCGTCTTGACTAATTAAATATTATGAATGTTAAAGTAATTTTAACTTAATCTGCTTGTAAATAATTTTTCATATAATTTAATCATTTCGTCATAAAAAAGTAGGTAAATTACTAAAAAAAATTCTTAACTTACACCAATTTTTCAATAGTAGCTAGATCTTTAAAATGTAACATCTAAATGCGCTAAGTTTCAATTTGTAACAGTCTTATCCTGCCGTTTAGTTGATTGTTAGTATTAATAACATGGCAACCCAGTCATCAGTTAAGACTGACATATAGGCATCAGATAAGCTCGCCAGGTGGACACGAAAATTTTTTGGTGTAAATAAATTTGAAATTAGTAAATTTTTTTAAGAAATTTAATTTTAAAATAATAATAATTAATTATTTGTCATGGTTAAACGTTTTTCCCTTTGTCATCTGAAATCCCTAAAAATGCAGGAGCTGTTGGCAATCGACTGCTGAAATCCCTAAAACCCAAAATTTTTGTTCTTAGTTGACCCACAAATCTATTCTTGGTAGTCATGTATATGCAATGTAAAGCCTCTGTCATGGTATTCTTATACATGTAAAGAATGAATCTTGGTTGTTGTTTGTGGTTAGAAATGGCGGATTTTGACGAAGAGTCAGGAGGGTATAATGAAAATAGTGAGTTGTCGACGAGAGAGTCAGATGGATTCTTGCCAGTAGCAAACATGACAGGATCATGAAGAAAGCTTTGCCAGCAGTGTAAGAGTGTGTGTTGGAGTTCATAAGCTTTATAACAGGAGACAACAGTAAGAATGATCACCCAAATTGGCATGGTTATAGATGGCTTCCTTGCCCAAAATAATAAACCACAGATTGCTTATGTATCCTCCTCTACATTGAAAACAACAAGCGATGCAGAGTGAGACAGCCAACGCAGAGGAGCGACAACAGTCAGCAATCACCATCGAGAATAAGAAGCCATGAGTCGCAACAACACCAAACGACGACTACTGCGGAGAGTAAGAGGCGAGGAGCGACCATAGCTATAAGTGAGGATCGACCAAGACTAGCGTTCACGGTGGACAATATCAATGATCGACGATCGAGAATCACACACTAATTTGAACTAATTAGGGATTTCAAACCAGGTATTTTAGGGCAGTATGATTAAGCTTTTATTTATAATTTTTTATTATGATTATTATATTTTTATATTAAAATTTGTGTATTTTTATAAATTTTTATATTATTTATTTTAATTTTTATGCTATATTAATATTTTTAAATTCAAAAATTAAATCCCAATCCAAGAGGAAGATTTCGAGAATCCATTTCCAACCTGCATTTTAAGGGATTTCAGATGGCAAAGGGAAAAGAAATTAACCATGACAATTAATTAATTATTATATTCAAAAATTACATTTCTTAAAAAATTTATTAATTTAACATTTATTTACATTAAAAATTATTCATGTCTACTTACCAAGCTTTTCTAGCGCCTATATGTTAAAACTAATGTTTTAAAAATCGAATCGGATTAGTCGATTTAACTTGATTAAATCAGAACCGATTAGTTTATAGGTTTAGTTTTATTATAAAACTCTTATAATTAAAAATTGAGCGATTTTTATTTAATCGCTTGGTTTAACCGGTTATAAAAAACTGGTAAATCATATTAAATCTCCTCCTCTCCTCCTTCTTCGTCGTCTCAGACCCATCGCCACTGCTATCTCTCTCTCTCTCACCTCCCAGCGTCGTCTTTAGCAGCCCGCTTCTCTCTATCTCTCTCTCTCTCTCTCTTCATCATCATCTTCTTCTTCATTATCAATAGCACCTCATCGTCGTCACCCAAAACCAGTTGATCAGAACGTCGTCTTCACAGCTTCAGTCCATAACCCAAGACCAGCTGATCAAGAACTGATCAGAACCTGCACGATTAATCTACTTCGATTAATCTGTGTAGAATACAAATTGTTAATCTGTCCAAATTTGTGCCTAATTTGACAATTTCTTATTATATCATTTTATATTTTGTTAATTTGAGTTTAACGTTGAGCTTTGTTTAAGATATCTTTAAGTAATTTGACTTTAACTTTGCAGAATAACTTTGAGTTTTGTTTAAAATATGTTTCGATTAACAGACAAGTATTTAGAATCCAAATTTTGGATATTTCTCTTCAACTGAGTTATGTTTACAAAACCTTCGTCTAATTTATGTTTACAAAACCGTCATCTAATTTGTGCAGAAGTATGTATAATTGCCTTATACAACAGTTTAACATTGATTACAACAGTTTATATTTGAAGTTTAACTTTGATGATCCGAGTCTCTGTTCTTTGATGAAGTTCTTGATTGCAGCAGTTTATATTTGAAGTTTAACTTTGATGATCCGAGTTTTTGATGATCCGAGTCTCTGTTCTTTGATGAAGTTTTTGATTACAGCAGTTGATGATCCGAGTTTTTTATTACAACAGTTTATATCCGAATCTCTGTTCTTCTAATTGAAATTGAATGAGTCTGCACCACACAATCTTTGTTTTCTTTTTAAGTTTAATGTTTACAATTACAACAGGTGCAAGATGGACCTGAACCGCGTTAATGGAGTTTAAGTTTAAGTTTAATGTTTGCCAATTGCATTGCAAATGTCAATGTTGCAATTAATAAATCCTTTGGTCCACAAATATAAAATAAATAGATTTGAGGCCGGCAATCCTTTGGTGCAAT
>JAOXYD010216039.1:0-19610 GCA_028565735.1 Pinacopodium congolense
CCATAGTTGAATTGTTTACATGAAAATGCAATGCTCCTATGCTTCTTTTGATATTGTAATATTGAGATGACTTGCTTCTACATGTAGCATGATTGCAGTAAGCAATCCATGCAAACTATCGTTGCTTTTTATTATTTTCCCCACTAAGCGAAAGCTTAGCACGGTTCATTTGCCCCATGTAGGTAGTAGTAAAGGTGATAAGGTTAAGGGACCAACACTGCAGTAAAGGCCAAATCTCTTAGATTTCTGTATTTTTGGTACTTACTTGTAATTGGGATATATTTTGGATTTTCTTTTCGTACATCCCAATTGTGTTCAAATGTTAAACTTTTGTTTTTGTAAATCGATAGCGATGGTGGATGTGAAATGAAAGAATGCTTTATGATTCAATTAGCTATTATGCATATGTTATTAGATTCCACTGCGTCGTTGCATGTGAAATGAAGATGCATGTTTAACAACTTGGTAAACGCTTCCGCAATTGGTTATTAAAATTGATAAAGATCGTATGAGCGCGAGAATTGAGTGAGTGGTATTCCTTCTAGGGGGTATTAGGGCGTTACAGCATTTTATGCTTTGTCTTACCACTAAAAGAAAATAAACCAATTTATTTAGTTATTATTCTTGTTCATTCTTTAATTTCATTTAAATTTTAAATTTTAAATATAAAAGTTTTTACTAAGCATCCTACTCTAAATCCCAAAAAAATCTATATAAAATTTCCTTAAGAACTTAATATTGCATGAAAGGGTTTAATGAACACATGCAAATCATAAAAACTAAAAGAAAAAGCTAGCAATCAATCAGGAGTTATTCAACATTAAACTATGTCAACTAATCAAACTGCATTAAAGTACATTAATCAACAATCAATTGATCATTAGAATACTTCCAAAATAAGATATCAAGATTAATCACTTTTAGAACTTACAATCATTCAAGTTTATAAATAGTTAATATAATCTCTTTCTCCCGAAATAAAGATAAACATTTACCCCAATGTTTAAATAAAATAAAGTAAAAGAAAAGGTAAATAGAACTTGTCAAGATATGTAATGTGGAGAGAACTAAAAGAAACTGTAAAAATCCTCTAAAAAATAATAAGAAAAAATGCACAAAAAAGCTAAAAGAAATAAAATGAATTGAAATAGACAAAATATTAATCCTATAATGCTAGAAATAACTAAGAAAGTAAAGTAAGTAGTTGGTTGGCCTAAAAAAAAAAAAACCTTCTTTAAAGTCTTTTAATTAGAGTCTATTATTAAAGAATTATGTTAGGGGTCAAATTGATTGAGTTTTTATTGATTATTTGCTGAATTATAACACTTAATTCAGTACTTAAGTGTTGAATTTATGTGTTATTATGATTACTTTGTAGGTTGTTGATTAATGATGGAGATTATAACAAAAAAGATGGAAGTTTGCAAGTTTTTAGCCCTTCAACGACGATCTAAAGACCCACTATTAAAGGATGAGTAGCCCTAAGATGAAGAAGTCAAAAGTCGACTATCAATTGAGGGCTTGAGGGTGTCATTGTCTGTCGGCCCAGGGTGCCATTCATAGATCAGACAAACATATCCACCTCAAATCTCCTCAATTACGGCTAGGGCATGTTTTTCATTAATGTTGTTATGTTCTAGTGTCAAGTGGGAGTCCGTTAGAGTGTAAAAACAGAAGAAAAAACATACACATTAAAGGAAGGTAGATCAGATCTGGAAGTTGAGAGAGAAGCTCTTCCGTCTCTCTTCAATTTGTTCTAAGTAGTTCATAGGCTTAAAACACTTTAAATTCAAGTTCTAGTGTGTTTTCTGAGTTTCTAATTGTTGGAGCTTGTAGATGAGACATGTATTTGAGTTCCTAAACCATCATAGGGGGTTTTCTAACTCAGAATATTTATTTATTTGCTTTTTTTAAGATTAATCAAAGTTTATATTCTTAATGAGTCCAGAATCAAGTTGGAGAACTGAAGACATGTCCAAGACCTTTCCTTGGATATTTTTGTAACTTTTAAACAAATTTTACACCTTCTAATTTTGCATTTGTGAAGGCATGTTGCATAAGTTGTATCTTTTATATGTTTTGATCAAGAGATATATGGATAAATCATTTTTATTGCCAAGGAATGGTGTATTTGCGATTCAAGAGAAGAGAGATTAAAGGCATGTAAAAGGGTTTAATTTTTGTTTATTAAGGGTCTAAAAGTTCTGATTTTAAGCTGGTTATTTAGGATTAGAGTTAAAGATAATCTAAGCATGAGAAATCATCTTAGTTTTTTTGGAAAACTTCATAAACATAACAAATTAATCAATAAAACACCAAAATTTGATTTTTTAATGAAAGTTAGAGATCTAAGATTGGAAATATAGAAATCAACTTCTTGAAATTAAATCATATTAACTTGATTTAAGGCATAACTAAACTTTCAATTAAGATTAATAAAGAAAATGCAAAGTCTTAATCATAACTTTGTTTTGATTTTGTGAAGGAACTTTAAATCAACCCTTAAAATTGATTGAAGCTTAATTAAATTATCAATTACCGAATCCTTAGCCAATTTTCACATTTGGTAATTTTAAAAATTTTTCAAAGCAATTAAAAATCATTTTCAATGTATTTAAGTCGGGTTAAAGTAATTTAGCCTTTTTAAAGTTTTTAATCAATTTATTTGGATTTTCCTAGATAATTGTGATCTAATTAACCTAGTCATTAACCGTTTTCCCTATGGGATCAACATTTTTGGTTTAAAATACTCCATTTTGTTACTTATTTGATAGGTACACTTGCCTTAATCACGTTGATTTTCAAAGTAAAATCGTTGAAATCATTTCAATTTTCATAGTCAATTAACCAACGAATAACAAGTTTTTGGCTACCGAGGATCACAACCTTAATATTAGGAAAATTAGTGTAAGTTACTCCAAGACTTGTAAAAATTATTTTTCTAATTTTTTTCTTAATTATTGTGTTTTTATTTTCTATTTTTTAGTTTGTGTGATCTTCTTAATTTTTTATTATTTTATTTTCCTAGTTTATTTATTTTATTTTATTTAGCATTTTATTTAATTTTTTATGCATACTCAGGGACACAATCTCGATCAGTAGACTTCAATTTTGTAGTAGTAGGAACATCTAGTGATACAGAATTAGAACCTGTAGAGATGGATCCTAAAGAACATGTGATTGTTAGACCTCATATTGAAAATAAAGAACCAACTATAATGGACTTAGCATTGGGAAATAGAAGTAGACCTGTAACTAGCATTGTTTGGCCCAGAGTCACTGCAAATAATTTTGAGTCCCACATAGTATTATCTTTATGATTAGGTCCTCACAATTTGGATATTCAGCTTTAGAGGATCCCAATGAATATTTACAGAATTTCCTTGATACTTGTCA
This sequence comes from Pinacopodium congolense, assembly GCA_028565735.1. Lineage (NCBI taxonomy): Eukaryota > Viridiplantae > Streptophyta > Magnoliopsida > Malpighiales > Erythroxylaceae > Pinacopodium > Pinacopodium congolense. Next base: position 3,397 of record JAOXYD010216039.1, read on the forward strand.
TCTTTTTAAAAGCAATGGAGTTTCTAATAATGAAATTAGGATAAAAATAATTTTTAGTATAATTCTGAACTATATCCAAGGAAGCCACATGGTTTTCATGCAATTAATGACACATTAACTCTTGCAGCTCAAATGGAAGTACTGAATAGGAAGTTGGATAGTCTAATTAATGAAGCCAGTAGTAGTTCTTATACAGTTGAATGTGAAAAATGTGGTAGTACCTCCCATACATCATTGGAGTGTCAAGAAGGTAGTCTTTTTGCTTGAGAATTAAAACAAGTTCAATATGTTGGAAATTTCAATAGGCTAAAAGGAAACCCTTTCTCAAACACTTATAATCCTGGTTGAAGATACCATCTAAAATTTTCATGGAGAAATAATCAAAACTACTAGCAACTACTACAACAAAATCAAGTCAATATTCAAAGAGCCACCCAACCTCAAAGAGAGTTGTCCAGTTTTGAAGAAATGTTTTGAAGTATATCTAATTTAATGAGGCTAGGATGCAAAACCATGATGCATCAATTAAGAATCTAGAGACTCGAGTTAGACAAATTACACAACTCTTATATGAGAGGCTACTTGGTAACTGAAGCCAATCTTAGAAAGCACGTTAAGACAATCATCTTAGGAAGTGGAAAAGAGGTTGAGAATGAAAGGAAGAAGGTAGAAGAGAAAGGAAAACAAGTATTGGTGGAGAATGGAGAACAAGAGATTAAAAAAAAGAACATGACAAAAGAGAGGGAGTCAATGATAGAAGAAAGAGAGTTGAAGAATATATAAAGGAATAAGGACATGACAAAAGAGAGAGAGAGTTAAAAGAGAAGAGAAGAAGAAAGAAAAGGAAGAAGAGGGAGAAATTTTAGAGAATCCACCTAGGTTATTCACTGATCCAAATATGCAACCATATAAGCCTAGTACACCATACCCTCAAAGGTTGAAAAATGCGTACCTTGATGATTAATTTGGGAACTTCTTTGAAATGTTTAAAAAGCTTGATATCAATATCCCATTTGCTGAGGTAATTGCCTAAATGCCTTTATATGAAAATTTTTTAAAGGAAACCCTGTCCAAGAAATGAAGGTTGGAGGAGTATGAGACTATAAAGCTAAATGACGAGTGTTCTGCTATCATATTAAAGAAGTTACCTCCAAAGCTCAAAGACCCAGGTAGTTTTACCATTCATTGTATAATTGGTAGCTTATAGATAGATAGGGCTTTCATGGATCTTCAAGCAAGAATTAATCTAAAGCCCTTATCTATTTTCAAGAAACTAGGATTAGAATAACCTAAACCAACGATAGTCTCATTGTAATTAACTGACCGATCTGTAACCTATCCAAGAGGAATTATCAAGGATGTTTTGGTGAAAGTTGATAAATTTATTTTCCCTGTAGATTTCCTCATCTTAGATATGGAAAAAGATAACATAATGCCTATTGTCTTAGGAAGACAATTCATGGCAACAATCAAGGCACTAATAGATGTGCATAGAGGAAAGCTCATTCTTAGACTTCAAGATGAAGAGATTGAGTTTAAATTTTGTGATCAATGAAGCATCCATTCGCCTTGGATTCATGTAACTTCATTGGAGTTAATTCTATTTACAATGATCCATTAAGGTATCTATGTTCAGATATTTTGCAAAAAGCATTGATTCATGCATATTTTGAAGAATTAGAGGAAGATGAAGTCAAAGAAGTATTAGAGGAAATAGAAGTTGGAAAGGAAAATTTTAGTTGAATTCAATCTAGAAGAGGTTTGAGCCTTTACCTAGGTCAATTCAATCCCTTTCAAGGCCATTAATTGAGGAGCCTCCATCTCTTGAGATAAAGCCTCTTCCCTCTCATTTGAAGTATGCCTCTTTATGAGTTCCATCACAATTTCCTATGATTGTATCATCATCATTGCTTGATATGATAGAGGAAAGACTATTAAGAGTTCTTAGAGAGCGTCAAAATGTTATATGTTAGACCTTAGCTAACATTAAAGGGTTAAGTAGTTTTATTTATACTCATAGAATATTCATGGAAGAAGGAAGTAAATCTTTGGCCCAACCGCAGCGTAAACTTAATCTGAATATGAAGGAAGTGGTTAAGAATGAAGTAGTTAAACTCCTAGATGTTGGTATTATCTTTCTAATTTCTGACTCCATATGGGTCAGTTTAGTTCGGGTAGTACCAAAGAAAGGAGGAACTACTGTAATGAATAATGATCAAGATGAATTTATTGCCATAAGAAATGTAACTGGATGGTGTATGTTCATTGACTATCGCAAGTTGAATGACAGCAGACAAAAGGATCACTTTACTTTACTCTTTATAGATCAAGTAATTGAGGGATCAACTGGGCATAGTTTTCATTATACTTTAGATGGATACAATTGATATTTGCAAATTCATTTTGCTCCTAAGGATTAAGAAAAGACAACATTCACTTGTCCCTATGGCACCTTTACATATAGATGTATACCTTTTGGTTCATGTAATGCCTCTTTCACTTTTCAACGTTGTATGATAGCAATATTTATAGACATGATTGAAACTTCCATTTGGAGAATTTGAAAAAGGTTTTGAGAAGATGTAAGGAGACTAACTTAGTCTTGAACTTCAAAAAACGTCATTTTATAGTGAAAGAGTGCATAGTTTTAGGTCATAAGATCTCTAGTAAGGGAATTGAAGTAGATCCAGCAAAAGTAAAAGATATTGCTCAACTTTCACCACCTAATTTAGTTAGAACAATTCACAGTTTTCTTGGACACTCTAAATTCTACAAGATATTCATTAAGGATTTTGCAAAGATATCAAAAACCCTTACTGAGTTATTGACTAAGGAGGCTATCTTTAACTTTTATGATAAGTGTATGCATTCTTTTGAATTGTTGAAGGGAAAGCTCACTACTGCACCTATTTTGGTATCACCTAATTAGTCTCTTCCATTTGAATTAATGTGTGATGAAAGTGCTTTGCAGTTAGTACAGCACTTGGGCAAAGGCATGGAAAATTTTTCCATCCAATTTATTATGCAAGTCGCACTTTAAATGATGCTTAGAGGAATTACACCACCATTGAGAAGTAAATGTTAGCTGTGATGTTTTCTATCGACAAGTTTTAGTTCTATTTGGTGTTATCAAAAGTGATTGTTTATATGGACTATTATGCTCTGAAGTATCTAATGACTAAACCAGATGCTAGGACATATTTAGTTCAATGGGTTTTACTTTTATAGGAGTTCAATATCGAAATCAGAGATAAGAAAGGAAGAGAAAATTTTATGGCTGATCATTCATCTTATTCAGGTGAAGTGGTAATGGAAAAAGAAAAACACCAAGACATTAAGGAGGTTTTTATTGAAGAGAATTTTCTAGCCATGCTTACCTTGGTATGTGGACATAGTGAATTATTTGACTTGTAATGTTATACCTCCTGACTTCTCGTATCAACAAAAGAAGAAATTCTTTTCTGAAGTTAAGAAATACCTTTGGCATGACCTTTTCTTTACAAGATATATGATGATGGAATAATTAAGAGACACATTCCTGTTGAAAAAGTGCCTTCTATCTTAAGTCATTGTCATTCAAGAGAGATAGGAGGACACTGCAGACCAACTAGGACTGCACATAAGGTACTGGAGTGCGATTTTTACTGGCCAACTTTATTTAAGGATGCATTTCAATATGTTAAGTGTTGTGACAATTTTCAAATTGTCAGGAATATATCACGGAGACATAAGATGCCACTGAATAACATTTTGGTATGTAAAAATTTTAATGTTTGGGTTATTGATTTTATGGGACCTTTCCCTTTTTCATACTCTAATCAATACATTTTAGTGGCTATAGATTATGTGAGTAAATGAGTTGAAGTAGTAGTGCTTCCAACTAATGATGCAAGAGGTGTAGTTCGATTTCTGAAAAAGAATATTTTCACTCAATTTGGGACATCAAGAACTATTATAAGTGATGGAGAAACACATTTTTACAAAAAAAATAATTTGATTCCCTCCTTTCCAAGTATAGTATTACCCATAAGATTGCTATCTTAGGGCAAAGAGCAAAATTGTATGTGCCTAGTCAAATTGAAGAGTTTATTGAGACTTTTTCACTTTTTAATCCTCATTAACCAGGAATTATCCTTGTTAGATAGTTAATTATGTGTGTATTTATTTTATTTTGTGTGATAGGACCTTATATTAATGTATTGCATCCTTTTAAGTGTGTTTGAATTAGGTTAAGTGTGCTTTCCTTAGTATTTCCTTAGTTTGGATTGTTTTTTTTATTTTATTTAAGAGTTTTTTTTTAATCTTGATTCTAAAGTAAATTTTTGAATAATCCAATCCATTTTGCTAGGAGTTGAATTAGGAAGGATTTGTGGCGAATTTGACATTAAAATTGAGTATTTAAGGTATAGGCAAATCATTAACGATGGTTTGAGAGCCCACCGTTGATGGATAAGAGCCCACCATTGTTCCAAGCCTTTTTGGACCTTCAACGACGGGTTGTTCATCTATCAAGGGCACTATTAAAGGAGGAATAACTCACCATTGATGCTTGAATCAAGTATAAAAATGATGTCATCCACTGTTCACTGTCTTCCTCTTTTGCCCTTCTCTTTTTCCACCTTTTTTCCGCCTCTTACCTTCAATTCACCATATCTTCCTTGTTTCCCAACCAAATCATGTGTTTTTGGTATCCATTTTCAACCCTCTATACGATTATATCCTCCAATAGTTCAAAAAATTCATATATTTCTCTAAAAATCCTCTAAACTGTCTGGATTACTATTTATCCCTCAAGGTACATTTTTTCAATTTTATCTTGATATAAACCTACATTTAATTGTGTTTTGGTATCATTTTTTTAATTTCTTTATCTTTTATTTGGAACCAATATCATTCAATATTATGGTCGTCAAAAATCAAGAATATTATGATGAGGGGAATATTCTTGCGAACTTCTCCGGAAAATTTTCTAATTTTTCTAACATTTTCTAACTCCTTTGTATGTGTTTATTTAACAGTTTCTAGTCTTATGGCACCTCTGAGAAAAAAGACTTGCATATGATCCATCAAAGTTCACTAGTCATGAGAACTTTGCTTGGTATGAGCCTCACCACACCAATGAAATAATCATAGAGCATCTAATTTATCCCAACATAGATGCTGTAATGGATATCTCTAGTGCCTTTAGAGCCTTAGGATAGGAGCCGATAGTCACTTTTACAGGACCTTTCTATCCTACTTTGGTTTGAGAATTCTTCATGAATATTGATGATAAGACTAACAATTGAGATTTGCTCTACTGTTCTAGGTATTCCTATCCTTATTACTCGTCATTCTATTTTTGAGCTGTTAGGAGTACCCGATGAGGGTGATGTTTTTATAAAGGCCAAGGAAATGTTCCATAGAGATTCAGTTTCTTCTGATCTCATGTTTTCTATTGCTGTTACTAGAGATACTTTGGGCTTGACTAGAATCAATAAAGGTTATTCTACTAGTAGTTTAGGGGTTTGTGAGCAAATCATTATTGCACTTATTAGTCCTAATGTTGTGCCTTAAACTAGCGGTTTGAATGAGCTGAGGTTCGCTGACATCTACATCTTTTATAAGATGCTGCATGGTATTAGTGCCATCCAAGGATTGATTTTGTCTGGATTTATTATCTTGGCTAAACAAGACGTGGCTAAGTTGAAGAGGGCCAACAATAATTTTTTCTTTCCTTTTTTATTAACGAGAATTTTTAGGGACGCTAAAGTTCCTTTAGATTTTAAGTAGTCTAAGGATCGTACTCATTAGACACAGATTAATGCTAGATTGCTTAAGCTTTGGGGTTTTACTTATTGTGGAGGTCATTGGCTAGTGCTGCACCAACTGATCCACCTACCATTAATGCACCTCCAGTAGCATCTAAGGAGGATATGAGTCAGGCTTCATTTGATTCTATACCCAGTGTGCGTCCACCTCTCTCACATTCACCTGTCGTAGTACCTTTATCATATATGGACATTCCACAACATGAACTTATTACTATATTAGTGAGGATGGAGTCTCGACTTTCTTCTGAGATTTTTGATTTACTTGGTGCAATGGATGCTCATTTTATTATCACTCCTTGAGGAGCATCAGAGATCCCGAGATTAGGATAGTCCTGATGTTTAGATGTTTTGATGGATTATTTCCACAATTTGTTTTATGATTTTGTTTTATTTCATTATGTTTTTGTTTATGTTTCTGTTTCTGTTTAGTATTATAGGTTGTTGTTTCAGATCTGCTTTACACATTTTGATGTATTTTGGCTCCTTAATATACTTCGATTCCATATTTTACGAATTGAGCTTCTTTTGTTGTTCTCTGTGTTTAATCCTTTTGGTTATTTTTAATTTCGCAATTCAAACCAGTGGATCCTCACGTGCATATCAAAAGGGAGTATTTCTGTCCCTACTCTGCTACTTTATGCATTTCTTTTCATTTATAAATGGTGAGGACACTATTTCATTTAAGTGTGCGGGAGGCATTTTACACTTTATAATACTTTGCATGCAAATACACTTGAGCTTTTGGTTATCTTATAGTATATCATTCTATTGATTTCTCCTAATAGTCAATAATTTCTGAAAATTTTGATTTTCCTGCTTTTTATTGTCTTTCTTTTCTTTTTATTTAAATCATTTTGATAATTTGAAATGTTATATGATTAATTTTTCTTATTAATGACTAAATGCCTTTAACTCCTTTCATAATTTGGATAACAGATACCTGATAATTAGAATGATATTCCACATATAAAATATAACTTGCTGAGTAATTTTGTAGCTTCTTCTAAGAAACTTTTATTATTCGAAGAAAAAAATAAAAAAAGAACTAGAATTAACCCTTAAAAAATTTAACATTGATTGCTTTATTGGTTAAATAAGTAGCAAAATTCACTCTGCTGCTTTTAATTATATATGTATGTATATATATATATAAGAACATGAAAAAGAAATAAAAGAAGAGAATAATAAAATAAAAAAGAGAAAAAATAAAGAGAAATATATATATATATGTATAAGGTTAAAGTTATGAATGAGGCTAATATTCGGTTGATTTACTGCGGCTCAGTTGAGTAACTAAGGGTTGTTCACGATAAAATGTTCATCTTCATATAAACATACTGAAGTCACTTATCAACTAAACAGCTTATGTATTTAATCAATTATGTGATTAATTTAATTATGGTTTAAATTACCTAAAGAATGTGAAAATATCGAAAAGATGATGTATTAAACTCGGTGTATTTACTTTTTACATGTGCAATTGATTTTTTGAATTAGGTTGAAGATTGAAAAAATGAAATGATTTAAATGCATTTGCAATTTTATATGATTAATTGAGTATATAACATTTCAATGAGTCATTATGTTTGAAAGATAAAGAAAACATTTTCAATAATTAAATGGTTAATCTTGGATTCACTTTCCTATAATTATATACTATTTTGAGAAAAATGAATGATTGATTTTCTTGAGGAAAAGCAAAAACCTAAGTTTGGAGGAATTGTTAGGCATCAAATTGATTGAGTTTTTATTGATTATTTGTTGAATTATAACCCCTAAATTAGTGTTTAAGTGTTGAATTTATGTGTTATTATGATTACTTTGCAAATTGCTGATTAATGATGGAGATTAGAGCCCAAAAGATGGAATTTTGCAAGTTTCTAGCCATTCAATGACGGTCTAAAGACCCACCATTGAAGAATGAGCTGCCCCAAGGTGAAGAAGTCAAATTTTGATAAAGGCAGGCTTGAGGGTGCCATTTTTCGTCAACCAAAGGTGTCATTGATAGATCAGACAAATATATCCACCTAAAATCTCCACAATTATAGTTGAAGCATATTTTTCATTAATGCTACTATCTTCTAATGTCAAGTGGGGGTCTCCTAGAGTGGAAAAACAGAAGAAAACAATGGACATACACATTAAAGGAACGAAGATTAGATCTAAAAGTTGAGAGAGAAACACTCCCTTCTCTTTTCATTGTGTTCAAAGTAGTTCATAGGCTTAAAACACTTTCATTTCGAGTTCTAATGTGTTTTCTGAGTTCTTGTTTATTAAAGCTTGTAGTTGAGACATATATCTAAGTTTCTAAACCATCATAGGGGGTTTTCTAACTCAGAATTTTTATGTATTTGTTCTTTTTTCAGATTAATCAAAGTTTATGTTCTTAAGCTTAAATCTTTGAATTTTTTTGATTTTTCTGCAAGTTCTTGATGCATTAGAGATGTGTTGGAGTCCAGAATCACGTTGGAGAGTTCAAGACATGTATAGGAGTTTTCCTTGGATATTTTTCCAACTTCTAAACTTTTTTTACATATTTTAATTTTAGATTTTTAAAGGCATGTTTCTTCAGTTGCATCTCTTGTATGTTTTGATCAAGATGTATGGCTAAATCATTTTTATTTAAAAGGATTGGTGTATTTATGATTTAATAGAGCTTAAATCATGTAAAAGGGTCTAATTTTTATTTATTAAGGATCTAAAAGTTCAGATTTTAAGCTATCTACTTAGGATTATAGCTAAAGATAATCTGATTAATCAATGAATGACCAAACTTTAATGGTTTTTTTGTGAGAGTTAGAGATCTGAGACTGCAAATCTAGAAATCAACTTCTTGAAATTAAAGCCTATTAACTTGATTTAAGCATAACCAAACTTTAAATTAAGATTAATAAAGAAAAGGCAAGGTCTTAACCATAGTTTTTTTTTTTGGTTAAGGAACTTTAATTCAGCCCTTAAAATTATTTAAAACTCAATTAAATCATCAATCACTAAGTCCTTAGCTAAATTTTACATTTGGTAATTTACTAAAATTTTTTAAAACAATTAAAAGTCATTTTCAAAGTATAAGTTGGGATAAAGTAGTTTAGCATTTTTTAGGCTTTTAATCAATTTATTTGGATTTTCCTATATAATTATGATCTAATTAACCTAGTAATTAACCATTTTCCTTCTAGGATCGACATTTGGGGTTTAAAATACTCTACTTTATTAGTTGTTCGATAGGTACACTTGCCTTTATCACATTGCTTTGCAAAGTAAAATTGTTAAAATCATTTCAATTTTCATAATCACTTAGCTAACGATCAACAAATAGCAATTTTCTTTCTAGCTCTATAGCTTTTACTATTGTCGTTATAACTAGTTTGGCTTACCATAAATCTTTTAGCCTTACCACCTACTAATAGCTCCCAAATTAATAGCACTCAAATTGTATATCTTTGAAATATATTTTCACAATAATTATCTTAAGTTTGAGGGGAAATTCTATGTGATTTGATTCATATTTGGGTTATTCTTGAATAAGATGTTGCTTATGTGATTTTTTATAATGTTTTATGTTTTTATTAGTCATTGGTTACCATTTTAATGCATTTGTGGGGTTAAAAGAGATTTGAAATCAATTGAGGAGCTAAAGCATCAAGTTACAAAGTCCTACATCAAATATTAAGGCCATAAGGCAAGCCAAGAAAAATGCATCATGAGAAGAGTAAGAAGAGCAACAGGCTGGAGGCTCTTAGTTTGGTTTACAACTGTGAGCCAAATCATGATTTCGTAATAAAAGGAATTTCTCTTAATGGTTCTTGCCTTTTGAAGGTTCTAAGGAGCACCCAACGCTAAAGACACAAGACCTATGTCATCTTAACAAGGAGTTTAGCAAGAATGAAGGGTAATGGGATAACAAAACATGTAGAATTGAAGTTGGATTTTCCAATATAGAGAAGTCAGGAGATTCAAGATCTTTGACCATGATTTTTTCTATCTGTTCTCTTCATATGGTTTTTATTATTATGTTTATGATGTTTTGGAACTAACTTCATTGTAGGATTTGGATTTCTATAAATCCTAAGATCTAGTATTACAATATTTCTTTGGTTTGTTGTTGAATTTCTAGATTTTCTTTGGATTTTTTATGGAATCATTGAAATTGATTTTTAAATGTTATGCGATTGCAACTTCAATTCTAATTATATGATATCATATGTTTAGATGGACCAATTTAAATACAGGAATAGATTCATTCATAGGTGATGCATCTTACATGGAGTCCTAAACCTAGGCTTACATAAGATGTCCAGATTATATGTGAGCTTAATTAAAATTATAGATTCCACAGAGTATAGTAATGCATTCAATTGATAAATCGAGATTGTGTGACTATCTGCTTCATTTATCAACTGAAATAGTGTTAGTCTTAAATGGCACCTAAGAGGGGGTGAATTAGTTTCTTAAAAAATTTTACAATGAATTGCTAATTTTACCTGAAGTTCTTTAACACTTTATGACAACTAGTTATTAAAACAGATAACTATTCTAAAAAATAGATAAAAAATTTTGCAATTCAATAAAACAATTTTATGCACACTATCATGAAAAAGTCACTTATATATCTGGTAGAGCTGTCGCAAGCTACCAAATAATAAAATATCTAACCTAATCTCCTAACTATATAGTAGGGCAAGTCAGAGTTGATCCTACAAAGAAGTATTATTCTTTAATTATTTCAAATGTTGTGCAGAGCCAAAAAGAAAAGAAATAAAAGAAAACCCTAGTACAAAAAACCTAAAATAAATAGAAAGGAAAACAAAAAATGTTAAATCAAATAAAATAAGAAAATAAATAATAAGAAAAAAATACAAAATACAAAAAGTTGCGCAGAAGATATTATTAGGATTCATGAATTACAATTGATCATCGAGAATATAAAAATTGTGATATGCCTAAGATACTAGCCTATAAACTTAGGTACATCCTTTATCCTCATTCCTCTAATTTTATATAAATCATATACAATAGAAAATTTACCTTTAACTACTTAATAACCTAGGACACAATCTTTAGATTGAAAGGCACAACAACATTAAAACTAGAGAATAACTAACTTAAGCTATAACTTCACATATGCAGATCATATAACTTAAAGAATTAAAACTCTAGGTTAAATTGATTAAGTCTCAATTATAAATTCAATTATCCTATTGCCACTAATGGTAATTGCTAATGACAATTAAGGATCAAAAGCTAAAACATACCTTTTGAATTAGAAATCACAAATAAGATGGCCAATCTATAATATCATTCCTAATTCTTAGCATTTAATTGGAGTTCCAACTCAATCCTAACATAAAATAAAAAACCTAATTCAATTATCACAATAACCCATTAATCAAAAAAATATCTTCTAACCCAAATAAAACTAATCTAACATACTGAAATTAAATAAAACATAAATTGAAATTGCAAAAATCATCAAGAAAAAAATAGAAACAATGCTGGAACTTAAATATTTAAGATTAAACTAACATTAAACAAAGATTCAACAATTATTAAACAAAACTCAAACAAAATACATGGAAAATAGTAAAAAAAAGAGAAAAGACATTAAAATGTCATAAAAACAAAGAGTATTTAGCACCTAAACAACTAATCTATCAAAAAAATATGAAACAAAATGAAAAGAGAATAAAACGAACATTAAAAACCTAAGGAAAACACAAAGAAAATAAGGGTTGCCTAAGTGAGGAGCAAAAGTGACGAAAATTGGATCATCTCTTCCTTGTATAGTCCTCATTAGGTTTGGGAACAATTTGGGGGTGAAAAGTTAAGTTTTCCCTTTATTTTGGAATAAGACAACATTTTTAAGACTTAAAACGACCCTTAATAGTTACCTAAATGGCATTGTTTAGAATCCACTGCATTGGATTCAAGAAAAGGACTTCAACAGTGATTTAGGAGACTTAAACGATGTCATTTAACCTTTGAAAAAACGCGTTTAACTCTTTGTCAGTAACTCCTTCATCTAATATACTCTAAATCACTTCCAAACTTAGTCTTTTCAATCAGTATTTATGTCCTAAGATCAAATCTGTATTTAAATTCAAAACAAACATAAATTAAGCATCTAAACATCAAAATAGGGATGAAATTACATTGAAACACATATAGAAATACCATAAAATGCATCCCTATCAAATACCTCCATATTTGAACTATTGCTTATCTTTAAACAATGAGTTAAACTTTGCACTTAAACAATCTTAATCAAAAGTCTCAAGCTAATTGAGTACAAATAAAAATGAATCAATGCTTTTGATTTAACGCAAAAATCTTAAATCCATTATGAAAAAAACTTGGTTATCATATGAAAATCACAAGGTTAGTAAAAAAGCAACCTTTAATGTATAATATTAAGCATTTAAGTAATTTCATATGGCTCATCATATAAATATAATCAAGGATGTTCCAAAAAATTAAAAACACGAATTTAACATTGGAGAATTTTCTTTGAGGTCACCTAGTCTTTTTACGTGAATTCGAATGCCCTCTCATGAATGACCCAGTTATTCAACTAGAATACTCTTTTTTAGCTTATTTGAGATGTCATCTAACTTTTTGACGTGAAAGTGAACATTTTTTTGTGAACACCCTTGATTCCTACCTTAGATCACACTCTTAAATGGCTACTAGCACCACTCATAACTTCAACCTTCACATTTGTTTGAAGACAAAGGAGTGAAAAAAATAGTCTCTATATTCAACAAACACAACATTTTTTTTAATTTGAAATAATATCCTTTTTCACATCCGTATAACAAACCATATAAAATGATCTTAAATACTTAATATAATACAAAAGGGATTATTAAACACGTGAAAGAAAAAAAATTAAAGGTCAGAAATCATTTAAGAATCGAACAATATATGCATTAATTGTATTCAAATATCGTAATTAATAATCAAGTAAAGATCAAGATCACTTTAGGATAAAACATTCAATTCATCACAATAAAACTTATAATAATTCAAGTGTAAGAAAATTTGAACTTTTTTCCCCACCCCCACACTTAAATTGGGCATTGTCTCTAATGTCCCTAAAACAATGAAAACATAAGGAGTAATGGAAACAAGAAGACTTCACTAAATAAGGTACTATACAAAGTTCTTGATGAAGAAATAACCATTCACTTACTCTCCTACAAAACAAAACAAAGAAAAGAAAGAAAAGCAACTCAAACAAAGAACTCAAACAAAAAGCAACTAAAGGTTTATCTAATAAAAAGAAAAGACATAAAAACTAAAGTAAAGGTTATGTTGCCTCCCACAAGTGATTGTTTCAGGTATTTAGCTCAAGCCTTATTTCGTGCATTGTTTTAGGTCTTTAGCTAGAGCCTTATTTTATGTATCATCAAGAATCAAAAAGAAATTTGAACCTTATAGGAAAAATGCTTGAATCAATGTATGAGCAATTAAGAGTAAAATGGGCTCAAAATTAGATGGATTTTATATAGCATCGGAGAGCTATAACCACATTGCTTCTTTTCTTATTTTTAAGTACATTCTCCGCTACGAACATCTCCTTTCAGCAAGTATGGTCTCCCTAGTAGATTAGGTGCTAAGTGTGGAGACTCTTCATTATACTCGTCACCTTGCAACTTCAACTTACTTGGCCATGACTCTTTAAAAAACTTTGCACTTTGCACTTTGTAGCTTTTGCTCTCTCCTCCTCTCTTCTTCTTCTTGCTACTTCAAACTATTAGGAAAATAAATCAAAACTTAGAAAGTAATAACAAAAGATGTACTATTTACCTTAAGAGGATTTTCATCCTCATTCTTTTCTCGAGCAAGTTCCTCATCCTCTCTTTGCTTCTCTTGCTCTTCCTCCTTCTCTTTCAGGTTCTCTAATTATTCCTCACTCCTTAATGGAATAACACACACTTCTTCCCTTAAATCTCTCTTCGGTTGGCTAAAAAGGCTTATAAAAACTTTGAATTCTACTATTTCCATCGAATCTACCAAATGCATTACCTAATATCCCAAGTTCTTCAAGTGAATCATCAGTTCTTGATGGAATTGATTAGTGTTCATAGCCAATCTTTGTACTATCTCCTCCAAGGACATCTCACTATTTATTCACTAATGCAAACACTAACTTGTTTTACGCTAATATTGCCAGTGCACATGTTATAACATGTAGTATAAGTAGATATCGTCCCACAAGGATTAGAGTTAGTCACCACTCAATTCAAGTTAAACTTTGCCTAAGGCACAAATTCAAGAGAAAAACATTGAAAATAACTAAAACAACGTAAACTAACAATGAAAATTTAAAGGGGCTAATGCACAAAAACTTTAGAGTTTAAGATTAAATACTAGGAACTACTTTTATTCCTATTTTATTTCCCTCTTATCTTTTTGATTTAATTATATTTAGCCTAAGATATCTCAATGTTTTAGTCACCCTCTCTTAAGGTGTAACTAAGTTTCCCTAACCACATTAAATAAGATTAGTATTGCAATCTCTCAATCTACAAAACTTGTCCTAAAAATCTAGCTAGTTGTGAAATAATCATATAAGTAATCAATTAATTAATCAAGATCTCCATCTCATGAATTAATCAAAATTATTTGTAGGTTTATTGGGTGCCAACTCTCATTGCGATGGAGGTCGAAAAAAGGTATACTTTAAATTTAAAGGAAGAGGCTTCAGGTCAAGAGTTGAAGGCTCTTCAATTGATGGCCTTGGAAGGGATTGAATTGGTATTTCTAAAGGCTTACACCTTTTAGAATGAATCTAGTTAGAGGTCTCCTTCCAACTTCTAATTCCCCAAACACTTCTTTGATTTCCTCTTCCTCTTCTTCCACAGAAGATGAATGACTCAAAGCCTTTTGTAAAGGATTTGAACACAAATACCTTAATGAATCATCTTGACTAGCACTAAATCCATTGAAGTTACATGAGTCTAGGATGGAGGGATGTTTCATTGTTCAAAAAAAAATTAAAATCAATCTCTTCATCTTAAAGTCTGAGAATAAACTTTCCTCCATGTACATCTATTAGTGCCCTATTGGTCTCCATAAATGGTCTTCCTAGAATAGTAGGCACTACATTATATTTTTCCATATCCAAGACAAGGAAATCGACAGGGAAAATAAATTTATCAACTTTCACTAAAACATCCTCGATGATTCCTCTTGGATAGGTTATAGATCAATCAGTAAGTTGCAATGAGACTAGTTAGTTTAGGTTCTTCCAATCCCAATCTTTTAAAAATAGATAAGGGTATTAGATTAAAGCTTGTTCTAGGATCCATCAAAGCCCTATCTATTTGTAAGCTACTAATTGTACAAAGAATGGTAAAACTACCAAGGTCCATGAGCTTTGGAGTAACTTCTTTAGCAGGATAACATAACACTCTTCATTCAGCTTAACTCTCTTATATTCCTCTAATCTTCTCTTCTTTAATAGGATTTCTTTTAATATGAGGGCATTTGAGCGATTTCCTCTGTAAATAGAATATTGATATAAAGTTTCTTAAACATCTTTAAAAACTTCCCAAATTACCTATCGAAGTTTGTGTTCTTCAAGCTTTGATGGAATGGCATTCTAGGTTTATATGGTTACACATTTGGATCAACAAATAACGTAGGTCGCTTCTCTAAACTGTCACCCTCTTCTTCCTTTTCTTTATTCTTCTTTTCTTATTGAACTCTCTCT
Source organism: Pinacopodium congolense (assembly GCA_028565735.1). NCBI lineage: Eukaryota > Viridiplantae > Streptophyta > Magnoliopsida > Malpighiales > Erythroxylaceae > Pinacopodium > Pinacopodium congolense. Next base: position 18,925 of record JAOXYD010216039.1, read on the forward strand.
CTTTTGTCATGTCCTTCTTCCTTTCTATCTTCTTCAGCTCTCTCCCTTTTGTTATTGGCTCTCTCTCTTCTGTCATGTCCTTTTATTATCTCTTGTTATTCACTCTTCGCCATCACTTACTTACCTTTTTCTTCAATCTTCTTCCTTTCATTCTCAACCTCTTTTCCACTTGTTAAGATAATCACCTTAACATGCGCTCTAGGATTAGCTTCATTGGTACTTGGTAACTTACCAAGGAGCCTCTCCTGTAATAGTTATGCAATTTGTCTAACTTGAGTCTTTAAATTCTTAATTGAGGCCTTATGATTCTGTATTCTTGACTCATTTGATTGGACGTACTTTAAAACTATGCAATTTGTCTAACTTGAGTCTCTAAATTCTTAATTGAGGCCTTATGATTCTGTATTATTGACTTATTTGATTGGATGTACTTTAAAACTATCTCTTAAAAAATAGATGATTCTCTTTGAGATTGGTTAGCTCTAAAGCCAGGTTGAGGGACTCTTTGAGGGTTTGCTTAAGGTTGATGAGGTGGCTATTGGTAGTTTTGATTATTGCTCCATGAAAAGTTTGGATGGTTTCTCCAACCAAGATTATAAGTGTTTAAGAAGGAGGAGGGTATGGGGATTAGAAGACAATAGTAAGGTCCCTTGTTTTTGTTTGGCTAATGCTTGTTTATAGACTGC